>CM060476.1:23858732-23956232 GCA_030544235.1 Lepturacanthus savala
GTAGCTGCATCACCTCTCATGCAGCAGCCTTTCCCACTATTTCTTTCTTTTCTGTCTTGTTTCCTACTTCTTTTTTCAACTTCCCCTCTTTGTTGCCAAAATGTACCGGAACCAGTGGATCTCGAATTACCTGAGTCACGTCCAGTTTTGCAGCCAAGGTAAGAGAGTCCTGTGCAGCTCAGGGGCAGAGATGAGGTTTGGAGCTCGGGCTGAGAGCTGGAGGTTTCTGGTGTTCGGAGCTGAGAATATGAGCTCCAGGGAGTTGGCAGGCAATACAAGTGCAGTTCCTTTCCTCTCTGCTCACTGTCCTGCTTTCCAGCAGCTGTCCTTTCACTGCAGCTGTAGTCTCCAAGGACATTATGAAGCAGAGATGAGGGACCCAGCAGTGCAGCGGGCTGTTTCAGCTATTTCTGGGCTACTTCCACTCAGACTGAGTTCGGATGCATGTATATGGACGTCTTCTCAGATTTTACAGCTGCTGGATGATTAAACAACACATTTTGCGCCTTGTGATGACCTACATTTACTCACATCAGTTTGCAATCAATTTGATCCCTGAATTCAAACTAAATAGCCAAAGATGTGAAACTAGATATTTAAGATCTAAAGGGCTTGTCACACCAGTTTTTAAAAATAACAAAAACTGACAATGAATTGAGTTAATTTCAGTAGTTTTGCTGTGATCACTAGATTCATTTGCAGGAAAAAAAAAAAAAAAAACTATATGGATTTTTTGCATCAAGTCCAAGTTGACAGAGCCAAGTCCAAAATACTTAACTTAATGAATTCATTATATTTGCTGTGGCACCATCTACTTCTTTAGCCTCTCAGCGGTACAGTATAATACAATTTATATTTTACCTTCCTTGAGTGTATATTTACTGACTCCATAATAAAAACAACATAACCAAGCAGCAACTGTAGTAAATCAACACAATTTACACACATTCCACATATTGCACATTACACACATTACACACTCACAACCAGTGATAACACTGTGAAGCTATTGCACAACCCCGAGCAACATGTTTAAACTGTTTAAATGAGGCAAAAATAAGTTTTTAAATTGGTTGAGTTTGCTTCTGAGTCCTCTTTATCATCTCCTCAAAGGTTAGATCTCATATATTATAAACTGCTTCTTCAGATGGTGATGGTGATAATTGTAATGCATCAGTATATAAACTGTATATTCTCCCATTAGCTAGTTTCTCCATTGAATGAAATGATGGACAGTCCTGAGGAGTAAATGCCATTATGAAGACAGATGCAGTGCCTGCTTGGAATGGGCCAATTTCTTGGCCCCCAGAAGTGCAACTTGTGGTAATGTTGAGAAGTGCTGATTGAATCAACTTCAGACTCGACGCTGCACATCCTCCTCAGTAATATACAATACACCCACTGAGTGTGAAGTGGATCAGATGGATGTGGTGGCTGTGGTTCAGAGTTACAGCAGTTACCCATCAGTGGGATGATCAGATATATCAGATGATATTAAAATTATTAGTTTTAGGTCATAAGAAGGTGAAAATGTTCTGAAAAATCACCAGTTTGCTATTTGCTAGAAAAATAAAGAAACCAGAAAATAAGGTTTTGAGAAGCTGGAACCAGAGAATTTGGATGTTTTCTTCTTAAAGATGACATTCATTAATCAATTAACAGTTGCTGATAAATATATTTCTTGCCTAAAAAGGCTCTATGAAATTACTTAATTTACTATTCTCAAAATGTCATAGATAATGCACTCCTTTTATAATTAGCTGATGGTGCTACAGCACCACCTATTGGTCAAGTGGCACCAGACTCACTCAGACATCATATCCACCAAATCTAGTTACAAAGTACAAAGTGTTCAGGAGATATATTTTTTGGTAGTAAGTCCTGACCACAGCATTTGACTAATGTTGAAGGCCAGCTATAGCAAAACCATATGGAATATCAAAAAAACTTATTTTGACCATAATAACATTTTTTTTTGTCTTGATCCGTGTTTTGTACTAAATTTTGTGACAATTGCTCAAAATTTTGAGTCTGAAATATACAGTTCAACAGTTGGAGACCAGAACTTAAAATTTGTTGTTATAGTGCCACTATCTGGATAAATTGCACTGAATTCTGCATTGCACTTTCTCTGACCCACAGCAATACATCTGCCAAATGTGAAGTGGATTGGTTTAGCGGTCCTTGAGATACATGACAGACAGACACATTAGACAGAAAATAGACATTTTAGAAGCACTCATGTGACAGTCATATTCTTGGTTTGGTAGCTTGTGGTTAGCTCATCACCCACTGTAATACAAGTGCAGGTGAAGATTAGAATATCATGAAAAAGTTGATTTATTTCAGTAATTCCATTCAGAAAGTGAAACATCTATATTTTATTTATATTCATTCATTACACACAGATTGATAACTTTGTAATGTTTATTTCTTTTAATTTTGATGATTATAACTGACAACTAGCATCAATACTTGCCTGCAGCAATGTGGTAGCATTAAGTCCATCAGTCTTTGTCTATCTCAGGTGTTCTAGAGCCCAGGTTGCTCTGCTAGTGGTCTTCAGCTCTTCTCGTTGTTGGGTCTGATGTTTCACATCTTCCTCTTCAAAATAACCCATAGATTATCTATGGGGTTAAAGTCAGGTGAGTTTGACAGTCAATAATAACAGGGATACCATGGTCCTTAAACCAGGTCCTGGTAGCTCTGGCACTGTGTGCAGGTACCAAGTCCTGTCGGAAAATGAAACCTGCATCTCCATAAAGTTGGTCAGCAGCAGGAAGCATCATGAAGTCTCTAGAACTTCCTGGTAGACAGCTGCACTGACCTTGGACTTCAGAAAACCCAGGAGACCAACACCAGAAGATGACAAATGACCCCTAAACCATCACTGACTGGAAACTTTACACTAGACCTCAACCAACATGGATTCTGAGCCTCTCTTCTTTTCCTCCAGACTCTGGGACCTTTAATTGGAAAAGACATACAAACTTTGATCAGAAAACATAACTGTGGACTCAGCAGCAGTCCAGTCCTGTTTGTCTTTAGTCCAGACCCTTCTGATGCTGTCTCTGGTTACTACAGTCCACTCTTTGTGAACCTACAACACATTTTTTAATGGGTTTTGCTTTACAATCCTCTCCAGGGTGTGGTTATCCCTATTGCTTGTATGTTTTTTTTTTCCACATTGTTTCCTTCCCTTCTCTATATTAATGTGGTTGGACTCAGATCTCTGTGAACAGCCTTTTTTAGTAATGATCTTTAGTGTCTAGTCCTCCTTGGTCCAGGTGTCCATGGTGGTCTTTAGGACAACTCTCAGGTCAGCATCTTCTCTATGATGGTGGACCTACAGAACTAGACTGAGTCCATTTAAAGGCCTGTAAAGGTTTTTTGAGTGGAGGACTCACCTTCATCAACTTTTCATGCTGCCCTTTAACCTCCAATGGCCTCTGGCTCAACAGAACAGTCAGAAACACAGAGACTTTAGCGTCAGAGAGGACCAGCATGTTGCTGCTGTGGAACTACTTTAGTTTCAATTAAAAAAAAGATGCTGCACAGCATCAGGTGTTGTACAAAGCATGGCATGCTGCTGTTGCTGCTTCACACCAAGTACTGCTGCTACTAACCTGTTCCATTACCTAAAAAATACAACATATTACAGCTTGATGATGCTACAGCTGTATGTCTGAAATGCACCAATGCTCCAAACAATCCAAATACGTCAGGACATGGATCACTGACAGATGTTTCTGTAATGAACAGTTAGATTCTAACAAATTGAAAAACTTAGGGTAAGAACATTTTACACTAAACGCATATCAAATTGCAATTGCAATATTGGAGGAAAAAATCACAATTAGATTATTTTACCAAATTGTTCGGCCCTATATTTAAATATATAACCAAGACCCTAGAACATAGCCCTGCAAGTAGCCACCCAGCTTCTAGAAGCCTATGATTTATATAAAAATGTTCCTATATTGTCATTATAACCAGGCCTCAATACAGAAGTTAGTGTACTTAATTAACATCAGAAACATAATCTACATCAGAAGTGATTCATTATGAGAAATAAAATATGATTTGACAAATAAAGCCTTTTCCTTACTGGCTAAATGCCGTCTCCATATGATTATGTAACATGGTCTGGACAACTGGCTGCTCCTCTGAATACTTCTAATTCCTGCAGTTCCCTGTAATATATTCTGAGTGAGAAGTGAGTGCAGAGATCTGGCCTCTTCATTCTTAACTGGCTGGGAATCGGCAACAGGTGGCCCAGCAGTTTCAGGCTTTTATTTAGTGGGGGTGACTATTGAAGGGGTTTGGGTGGGATTTAGATTACACCTGTGCCAACGTACCCATCCTCTGCCCCATGTTTCCTCTCCTGGATTCAGTTTGGGCTGGAGCTGCCTGTGTAGCCTGCTACTCAGTGTTACTTGTTTAACACCAACATCTAATTTAGTTTATTTTCACATCCTTTGGTTAAATCCACTGTTTTTAGCCTTGGCTTCACCTAATGTCTGATTTTCCATCTATTTTTTAATGCTTCATCTCATAAGCCTCATCCCAGAAAGGCTTGAGTTACAATTTGAGTCTCCCAGAAAGTGGTGTGAAGGGAGAAGTGGCTGTTAGAGGTAATGTCATGTGGACAGTTAAAGAGAGATGCTTCCTTTTGGGTCCCAGACATGGAAGTTAACCCTGTATCTCAATTCAGACATATGTTCCTAAACCTGACCCCTGAAGCCTCTTTGGTTAGTATTCTGGATGTGTTTGTGTGGTAAGACATCACTTAAGCTGCTGGGTTTAATTGGCACTTACTCAGATGAATGTTCATTATGTATTTGTAGCCTACTTAGTCATTTTGATAGTAGCTAATATAGATAATATACACTTACAGCCTGGGCTGCCTTCATATCAGGATTAGAGAAGGACTTTAGTTTTTTGTGACTCCAGACAGATTAATGCCCCCATGGGAGATATGCTTCTTTTATTGTGACATCAGCAGCTAATTACCTTTTACTTTGGCATCTGATTTTGTTTAACACACACTTCCTTTTTTGACATTTGATTTTTATCATGATAATGATGTTTTTCCCATCTACACTGATGCAGTCTGGGAAACGTAGGCTCTGGCACGCAACCCCACTGCTCCAGAGGCCTTTTTAATACTCTATTGCATAGTGAAATCTGTTTTTACAGTTAGGCATAAAAAATGGACTTTTATTTTGAAGAATATTCAGTTATTGAGGTCATATGACCAGGATATCTTGTTTGCCCATAGATATTTGACATGTGAGCTCCACTATCTCACAAACGGATATAACGGATATATTTGAAATAATTGAGAAAATATGGTTCTTATCAAGTTTCAAGTTTCAAGTGGGAGTGAACTAGCTCTGAAACATTTCCTTTAGTATTAACAGTAATCTAATTGTGAAACAAATACGAAGAACTGCTTTCATTATGTTTTCATGTTAGAGATGTGAAGAAATACAGACTCAAAAGGTGTTTGAGTGTTGCCGAAACTAAGCAAGCAGAAGAACTTTTTACTAGTATCAGAATTGGAATTTGTCATTAAACCTAATCTGACAACTAATGAAGACCAAAGCAAAGCATTCAACGGTTTATTGTTAAATATATTTATGGGTCGATGATAAAACTGCCATGTGATGTAATCTTAAAAACTTCGTACCAGATACTTTAACTCTTAAAAAGGTGTTAAGTAAGCACATGCTATCAACTAGATTTATATTCTAGGTGGATTATATATTTAAAATTGATCATTCTTTTTCATTTATATCACTTGACCTTTTTTTCATTCTATTAAATAATGATGCAAATGGACTTTATAAAACAAGAAACCAACATGAACAGACAATGTACATTCTGAGACTATAAACTGTATTTTACATTTTTTGACTTTCTTATCTTGTCAAACATTATTTGACACTGACCCATATATGGTAACTCATGCAGTTTCTGCCTAGAACTAATTCTAGGAGAAGATTCATTTTTCAATCCTTCATGGGTTGTACACATGGGCTGGTGTTGTTGGTTTGGACGTTTAGTTGCTATGTAGCAGGTTATTTTTTGTTTTAATGATGCTTTGAACTACCTATGAGGATGGTGTTGTCCTAACCGGTGGATCAGAGTCAAAGGAAAACCCAATCAGATGATAACTGAAAGAGTGGTGTTTCATCTGAACACATGAGAAACACCACCCTCTCCAAATGAGCCCTTTTTTTTTTGCTCAAATGCTGTTTTTCTGAAGCAGGAGGGATTTACATTCTTACTAACAGATGTGGAATGGGGGTTCGGGGTTGTGGGTTTTGGTGGAGCAGCTGGGCGTCACTCGGCCTGGAGGTGAACTCTGAGGGATGGAGTTGGACCACGGCTCAGGCAATAGCCAGAACCACACATTCAGAGGTTTAGAGTCAATAAGCAAAGATTCTTCACATGAGGGTTTATGCTGCTTAATCCCGTCTAATACTCTTTGTCTCTGTAATGAGGTGTGTTCCTCTCAAGTGTTTGTCGTGTTCACCTGACTTAGTAATAAACTACAGACTTTAAGAGGTTAGATTGTTGTTTCATGTCTAATTGAGTCTAATTAGATTTATTTTCCCCCGGAGCAGAACTTTTTTCTGCTGAATATTTTGAGCCTTGATCGAATTTTGTAACTTTACAATATGCTGCTGCATTTTTGTACTAAAATATGAAAAAAAAATGTGGGAAAGCACTAATGTAATGACATAAAGGAAACATGGTTAGCTAAACAACTGGAATGGTCTTCAAAATACTTGACAATTGATGTATAAATTCTTGTATGGTTACAGGAAAAAAGGGTCAATGGGATGAAAGCCGCTTACATTTAGCTAGCTAGCTACTGTATAAATACATTTTTATTTATTATTTACAAGTAAAACATTAATACCATTATAGATCAAATATATTCACCTCATAATATTTTCAAAGCTTAAATTCCGAAATCCGTAGGTTTAATGTGTGGCTTCAATAGTATACATGTGATTGAGGAGTGTACTTTACTTTTTGTACTTGCAATAAATCTGGTTGTTTTAGCCAGGATTATGCTACTGTCTATTTTCTCCAACTATACTAGAGTTTCCTGTTAAGGGCCAAGCTTCAGTGTTGTAAATTCTGGATTTATTCCTGTATATTTACGTTAATTCCCATGGAAAGTTTCCAACTTTCAGAGAAATATATTTTTAGGTTGAATCTTCAGCTTTGAGAAACAGTGATTGACAATTCTACCATTTTATTAACCGAACAATGAATCGAATAATTGTTTCAATAACTGATAGATTAATCCTCTATTGATTTATTTGTTAGTTGCAGCTCTACTGACCAGGTCTGCAGCGTTTCTTTGTGACCATGTTTGACCTCGCTGGTTGTGTAATCACCAACTATTTTGATAATGGATTAATTGAGTTGAGTCATTTTTTAAGAAGAAAGTGTCCAAATTCTCTGGTTCCAGCTTCTCTTCTCTGATTATTTTCTGGTTTCTTTAGTCTCTATAATAGTAAACTGATCATCTTTGGGCTGTGGACTGTTGATCTGGACAAAAAAAAACATTTTAGGTTGAATCTTCAGCTTTGGAAACACTGATCCACATTTTACACCATTTAATGAACCAAACAACTAATCCATTGTTTAATCCATTTTAATAATTAATAGATTGACTATCAAAATGGTGGACAGTATCTCTATCCTGTCTATCTGTATTCATGCTGGCTATAGAAGTTCTGCCCAGTGACAGTGATGTGTTTGACTCTTCCTGGCATCGTCCCAGCTGCACTGAAAGAACCTTGATGTGTGATCAGACTTCACATCATCTGTGTGATCAGTCCTCTACCAACACAATGAACTCCAACACATAGTCTAAGAGTAGAGATGGAGACAGTCTGTCTCTGGATGTAAATCCAGACCTGGGCAGGGTGGAGGTTGTTATACTTGTTGTTTGATGTGATGCAGGCAAGTTAGTGTTTTCCACATCATTTGTTTTCTGTTCCAATTAAGTAATGTTGTTGAGTGCCTGCAGGCCACAGGTCCACCTTTAGATGTTTGTCTCTGAACAGCAACACCTTCACTTTCAGCTTTTAATGAACAGATGTGGAATTAAACAGTGCCTCCAGTTTGTCTTCTATTTGGTGCAGATAGGACAAAGTATGTTGAAGTCATAGCATGCTCGTCTTCGTTGGCCATGTCCACCATTAAGCTAAGCCCAGCATTTTGAGAACTTTTCATCACTAAGGTCTTTAGATGGCACAGCCCATATTTGAAGCTGCTGCAGGCAATTCCCTACGACTAGTATGTCATAGTATGACTGCTGCAAATGGAGATTTCACTGTTGTTTGATTAAAAATGGCCAACTTCCTGTTGGACTGTGTTGTGAGGAATTCCCTGGGAGAAGTTCCTTAAAGTGTAATGACTGTGACTTCCTCTGTTCAGGTCAGGACCGATATCATACACCATCACTTTCAGCCAGTTTGGATGTTTAGTTGGAGAAGTTGCAACTTCTTTTTTCATGGTGAAACATCAGAATTTGTGGCCTCACTAACACCATGCCCTCCCATGAAAACTCCCCATTTTGATAATTTTCTATCACTAAGGTCTTTTGATGCTACCGCCCAAATTTGAAGTTGCTGCAGGCAATTCCTGAGGACGAGTTCATCAAACTACACCACCGTAAACAGTGATTTCACTGTTTTTGCACACACAATCATTTTCTTTTGTGTCTTCCACCAGTTTTAATGTCATGTTGCTGCAGGCAATGACTGCTGATGCTGAACAAATCCCACCTGCTGTCTTTTATCTCTGAGTCACCGAGCTGATCAATTTATCTCAGTTTTACACCAAAGTGAAGGGGAATTGTTTTCAAACACTGTTGATGCACACTGACCAGAACTGCTGCTGCGTCTTCTACTACAACTGACCATCAGAGCCCTGGTCACTGACACTTGACAGCTGATCAAAATGATCATTGGGTTTTACTGTTTTCAAGACATTTCCACTAGTTCTGTAGAAGTCTCCCTGGCTTCATCTGCCTCCATCATTGCTGCTTCTACCAATAACTAACTTTGTGACTCTGGAGTGGATTGTAGTGACAGAAAAAAACCAAAGTTACAGTTATAGTAGTTATAGTGTGAACACACTTATTTACTTATGAGTATGAGACTTGGGACACAGCATCAGTGTTCTATTGATTTTTATGTCTTAAGCCTGTCTTAAGACACAGTTGAACAGTTCATTCTTTTTGTGTGTTGACAGGAGTTGGGAGTGAGACTCACGATAAACTCAATAATCCTGGATTATTACATAAGACAGCTCTGAGGTAAGGTGTGTGTGTGTGTGTGTGTGTGTTGTGTGTGTTGTGTGTGTTAAAGTTTCCCCCATTTGTTCAGGATCATAATAAATAATGTCTTGAACATTATTTATTTGAATACAGTCTCATCACAATATAGATAAACATGAACTGGCCCAGTAAAAGGTCCAGTCTGGTCCTCCTGGATAACAAAGTCTGACAACAAATGGATCAGTTCATATTTCAGAAATGTGATGGGGCTCAAGAAGTGCAATATCTACAGTTGTAATTCATAAATGGTTTTAAGCCAGGAGATCTTCACCTGCTGCTTGAAAAACTAAATATTGTTTAGTGAGGAAATATTGAAATATTCCGTTGAAAAGCATGAATATGGAATAACTACACCATCATATTATTGAAATTTCATCTTTTTGTGTCCTTTTTTTAAATGTACGTGGAAGTTAGTTAATTGTGTAAATGTCAGTCAGTCATTTTCTATACCTGCTTATTCCTCATTAGGGTCACAGGGGTCTGCTGGAGCCTATCCCAGCGCATTACAGTGAGAGGCAGGGATACACCCCAGATGGTCGCCAGCCAATCCTGGGGCACACACACCATTCACTCACACACTCACACCTACGGGCAATTTAGAGTCTCCAATTAACCTCAGCATGTGTTTGGACTGTGGGAGGAAGCCGGAGTACCCGGTGAAAACCCTCGCAGACACGGGGAGAACATGCAAACTCCACACTGAAAGGTCCCAAACCCAGGACCAAGGAGGTCTTGAACCTGCGACCTTCTTGCTGTGAGGCAACAGTGCTAACCCCTGCGCCACATTAATAAATGAGGCAGCAGCTGATTGGATTGAGTGGAATCTGCTGAACAGAGATAAATTATATTCAAAAGGAAAAGGCACTAACCACAGAAAACTCTGCAGAAGCAGATAGTAGAGGTAAAGAGTCAAGATCAAGAAATTATTATTAATGTATGTTTGTCATATACTGATGTTGAAAGTTCAAATACCTGGTAACCTTTGCTGGATAGCAGTCACTGTGGAAGTAGAGAGGTCAGCAGAGGTCAGAAGAGTGTCTCAGTAATGTGCATCATGGCAGCAAACCCCTCACATGTCCTGAACGGAGCAAGGTTGTGTTTTATTGCTTCTGAACTCAGCGTTTTGTTTGTGAGAGAAAGAATCTGCTGTTTCTTTTTTTATGGCTGTTTTCCAGGGATTAAGCCCCATCCTGGAAGAAAATAAAAGCTGAATAGATGTTCATTAAACACATCCCTATTGCAGTTCTTTGCACAAATAAACCGATATCAGAGAAAAAATAACTAAAAAACCCATGCTGAATTAGCAGGATTACTCAGCATCCTTTAGTTTTGCGGGGTGTCAGATACTCCTAGCCTCTATAAAGTTTCCTTTAACCCTCTATTGCATAGTGTTGGCAACAATGACTTCATCTTTATTTTTCTAAAAAGCCGTGATAGGAGTTCTATGTTTTGACAGCTAGGTGTGAAAAGGGGGCTTTTATTTTGAAGGACATACAATTCATGAGGTCACATGACCAGGATATCCTGTTTGACATGTGAGCATCGCTGACTCACAAACAGATTCTTTTATTCAAAATTTTGGATCAGATGAACAGAAAATTCCTAGTGTAGTCCGATTGACTTACATAGCATGAAACTATCCTGACAATATGTTTACTTCTTTTTCTTATAACTCTTAAATATATCTGTTATTTAGGCCATTTTAAGTAATGAAACCATTCAGAACCTTCAGAACTGTGTTTAAGTAATATTTTATACAACAGAGGGTTAATGGCAGTGACTCCATGATAGTGGCAGACTGTGGACGTATAGGAATCAGATGTTGGAAAACATTTAGTCATGAAAACTGATTATGTTTTAATAAAGATCTCCAATGTGTTTGTATATCAGTGTGTTCACAGCTCTGTGGTTGCAGTAGTAATTTTCCCAGTTCTTGACTCTTTCTTCACACCAATAATCTGCTGCCAGTTCCTTTTTTCTACAGTTGTATTGTAACTCAGTGGTTTTGAATTGAATCCATCAATGACTTCAGGATGTTTCTCATGTGAGAGACTTGTTGTGACACAGAGGGTGTAGCAGCAAAAATCTTCTCATCATTTCTAGAGAAACCTAGAGAAACAAAACCTGATGGAAATTTACAGATCGAAACCAAAATGTATTGTTTGGAGGATTGATTGCTTGTCTTGTAGCTACATGCATGATCTTTTGGTTGAATAACTAGATTCTTTGCAGTCATTTAAAGTGTCTCGGTTTCCAAGCAACATTTTATTTGGACAATTTGATCAGATTCAGATTGGTTCTGTGAGCTCCTTAAAGCACTTAGCCTGTCTGTCTAGAAACAAACAAGCTCAGCTGCTGTTTTTCTGCATCTTTCAGCTTCCAGACAGAATTCTCCTTGGATGAAAAAGACGACCCAGCCAAAGACACCAAGGATATAGATGATAGTGTCTTGGCCAGTCTCCCCAAAGGTGAGTTAGTATGTCTCTGTCTCTGCCTGCTAGTAAATGACCATGTCACCTTCCCCAGGCTTTCTGAAAGGAAACCATTAACCAAATGGATTCATCTTCACATTTGTCTACAAGAACCTGTTTTTCTATGGGAGCAGTTATTGCATAATATGGACTGCTGCAGTTTTCATTGTCTTGAAAGGCTCTATTTAGCCCTCTATTGCATGAAATATTACTTACACATGGTACAAATATTTGGGATTTTTCATTTAAAATGGCCCAAATCATAGATCTATTTAAAGAATATGTAAGAAAAAGTTGTACAAACATAGTCTGAGGATAGTTTTGTGCTATGTAAGTCAACGGGGAATCCATTAGATTGATGTTATCATATTTACATATTGTTGATATATGGTAAAAAAAATATTTCTTGGCATATTAGAAAAAAAACGAAAAAAACGTATAACAAGAAAATGTAATTAAATGTAAAAACAAAAATAAAGTTTACTTACCATAGATAGTTAGCAAGGTTTTTTATTTGGAGAAAATTTTCCAAAATTCTGAATAAAAGTCAACCTTCAGTTGTGAGACAATGATGCTCACATGACAAATGTCCATCAGCAATAGTGATATCCTGGTCATGTGACCTATTAAATTGTATGTCCTTCAAAATAAAAGACCCTTTTCACACCGAATTGTAACAACATAGATTTTAAATCACAGCATTTTAGATAAAGATAAAGTAATTGTTGGTATTTGTCAAGACTATATAATAGCGGGTTAATCCAAAATTTAGATTGTATAAAGGGTTTTGTTCCTATAGAGGTTTGTTTGTCTGCAATATTAAGTTACTAAACTACATTTACTTAAGTACTGTACTTGAGTACAGTTTTGAGGTACCTGTACTACTTTACTATTTCATATATTGTATTTTCAACTCCACCACATTTCTTACATCATTTTGCTTTGTTACTTTTCAGATGCAGATCAGAACTTTTTTTTCCCTCTCTCTCTAATGACGTCATGTCTCAGAGGGACAAAACCATTGCTTGTAACTTTAATACTTGAAGTACCTTTTTCTGCTAATATTTGTGTACCATTATACCATATGACTTTTCATGCAGAATTTGTATTGGCTTGTCTTTATATTGCTGTATTTGTACAGTAGTAAAGAAGTAAAGAATCTTGAGTACTTCTTCAGTTACCATTTTCATTGTTTTAGCATAATTTATTGTCCTTGGAATAGAGCTTTAGTTTTATTTACATTCTGTGTTGCATGAGAAACATTCACACATTTTGATGCAAACTTTAAAGATTCAGTAATCTCTCAGCAGCTTTTCTGTTGTATCATCTTTCTTGTGAATACCCATAATTGTCTTTTATGGAACAGTATTCATTTTAAGCAACCCTTAGAGGTATTATTTTTATGTTTAACTGATGGAAGTTTTTTGTGGACACTCCCTTTAGTCTCTGAGCTGAGGAAACGATTCGAAGGCATCACAGGTGCAAGTGAAAGTGACTCAGAAATGAACAGGTGAGGAGGTGATATATAATATGTTGATAATATTAAGGAGGCTAATAACATGTGATGCTGCCAACTGCCTGTGTGTCTGTGTGTAGAAAAGAGCGTATTGCTCGCCGTTTGGAGGGCATCGAAGCGGAGGTACATCCATCTTTGCTGCCCAGTTTGGTGGCCAACCGGCTCCTGGAGGAGGATACTCCACGGTACACCAGGGCCTCAGACCCCTGTGAGTTCTGTGGTGGTGAGACATGTGGAGTAGTGAGGTAGTAACTAGTAATAATGAGGAAATAACCAAATCAAAATCCGTCCGTTCTTTTGTGTGCTGTATAGTCACAGTCCAGCGGTACGGCATGGAGGGATTTGAACACCCAGAAATGCCGGTGACGGCTCCAGAGAGACAGTCCAGAGCTGGAAGCAGACCGGACCCTCACTCCTCTGTCCACACAGAGCCGGTCTACCGTTCAGGCTCCACCCCCGCCGTGCCAGAACTGGAGTCCAAGGCCGAACGCATTGCTCGCTACAAGGCAGAGCGGAGGCGGCAGCTAGCGGAGCGCTATGGCATCTCTTTGGATCACGAGCCAGAGGTTGATAATCCCCCCCGGTACCACCGGGCCCAGAAAGAGTCTGAAGGCCCAGAGAGACGTCACAGAGGGCAGTCGATGGGGGAGGAAGACCGAGACATTACCCTGACCTCCTACAACAGCACCGCCACCACAGGCCGCACGGCAGCCCGGCATGACCTCCACGACTTGAGCCACGAGGCTCGGACGAGGGTCGACTCCTTCTCAGAGAGAGAGCAGCTGATGAACCTGGAGAACCAGCGCCGGGCTGCTCCTTCTGAGCCGCCATCCTCGTACTTGGATGTGACGTCATCGATGTCCTCCACTGCCAGGGTACCCGTTAAGGAATATTCCATCACCGGGGTGCCACCCTGTTCACCCAAGCTGAGCAGGCAGGGCTCCCTCTCCTCGCCTAAATACGGGGTCTCTCCTGGGGATCTGTTCATCGAGCAGCAGGCCCACAGCATCCTCAATCGGCAGGGGTAAGTGGCCAAGATGTGGTTTTTCTTTATAGGTGTCACCTTTTTGATCCATGTTCATCCCCCAAGTAGCTTTCTCCATCTGGCTTCATAGTGGAGTACATATTTAGACTTCATGGAAACTTGGTCAGTCTCCTCTTCTGTGTTTGATCTCTTGAGCAGATCATTTTTGTTCTAGGGTCCATGCGCCAGCTTCCCTTCAAACACACAGAGTTCAAACATGGTTTCCATGCGTGCCAGAGAGTCAGTCTATCATCGTCTTTTAATAGATGGACTCGCCATGACAGTATTATTCATCAGCCTGACCCCCCCTTCCCCCCGTCCTCCTCAGTCATGCATATGGCTTCCAGGTCAGGCAACCTGAGCTTGTTCTGGAACTGTCCTTGAGCTAGAGCCAGGTCCCACTGAGACGACAAGGAGTTTAATACAAAATGTTTGTGTCTATGTTCTACCGATTTCAGGTGGATCTGTTTAGAGGAGCCAGCAAATTGCTTGACTTGAAATTCCCAAAGGAAGTCCTGGCTAAGACCTATTTCTGAGGCTGTTCAGATGGTGGAACCAGTTTTGTACTTGATCCCACTTAGAGAGTTTTCAAACCTGTAGGTCAGGCCTATTCAATTGGCGGCCCGCGGGCCACATGGGGCCCAGATGCGGCCAGGCTACGGCCCAGATGCAGCAGAGGTGATGTTGCGCTTGAAAAATAAAATACCGTTCACTAGTCTCCAGAACATAATATAGATCTATGCATTTTAGTTTATCAAATATCAATAAATATAATGTTAGAATTAGAGCTGTCATTTAATGCGTTAATTCGATGAATTAATTATGCCGCAATTTAGCGTGTTAAAAAATTTAACGCAATTAATTATGAGTATGTTCCAGTCTGGTGAAATGTTAAATAAACATTGTTTAAATAAAGAAAACAATGAACTAAAGTCACATTAGTTACATTATCCCAGTGCTACAACAATTCCAGTGGCTTGTTTCAGTGTAATCTATGCTGTTTCGGTGTCTGTGCCGTTTGGCACGGAGCGACAAGTCTGAGCGCGTCTCTGGTTGCTATGCAACACGAGGCGAGCCGAGCTGGACAAATGTGTTTCTTGTTGGCTGATGGTCATGTGGTCACGTTATCAGCAATTGCTATATTGAGCTTAAGTGCCTATTTGAGACAGCCTTATTTTATTTCAGAATTTTATTTAACTGAATCGCTGTATTTGTTTTACATTTCTGAATAATGCACTTGGTCTAACTGGTTTAATGTGCTGGACCTTTACTTTTGGATTTAATTCATGAAGCACAGTTCACCAATAAAAAATTGGATTTCAGATCTTCTCTTCTTACTGTAATCAATTGATTAGTCATGCACTACAATTTATTAATATCATAGAATTCAAATTCTTTATCAGGAGACCTTTAGCAGATATGACATTAAAATGTGATTAATTCGATTAAATAATTACAAAATCCTGTAATTCGATTATTTATTTTTTTTATCGACTGACAGCACTAATAAATATGGTTTATTATAAAGATGTATGAATCTATTATTATTATTGTTATTATTATTAATTAATTAATTAATAATTGTAATTACTGAAAAATGACCACTTGTTAGTGAGGAAAATTTGTGGCCCAACTGAAGGTCTTGGATTCGAAATGTGGCCCAAATGGAAAACTGATTGAATAGCCCTGCTGTAGGTGGTTTCTCTGGTCTGAAACAGTAGAGAATAAGAATGTTAAATACCAGAAGAAGGTAGAAGGTACCCTACTTCATTGTCCAATTCAGATTTCATTGCACTCCAATAGAAATGGGCCCTGAGAACGTTTTTTGGTACCAATTCCTAAATCAGTCAGTACCAGCTTACCAACGATCAGTTCTAACATTATTTTCTGTCATTTCACCACCGTCCTCAGGCTATGACGGTGCAGGTTTACATTACTTCCCAGTTATGGCCAACACTGCAAAACATAAGTATGTGAAAATGCCGCTAAATTCAGTCACATTAAGCAAATGACAAAGATCACTCCGGTGACTAGCTGATATGCTAACAACTATTGATTTGCCCATCTACATCCAGCTCATTTTCAGATGAGTACATGAAGCCTTTAGCTCAAATTTGCCAAATAGACCAGTTGGGTCCAGACTGAGTTTGGATCGTGTCTCGTTTCTCTGTAGAACTTGTCTGGACTGAGACTACTTCCTCAAAGGTTTTTTGTGTTTGTTTTGGTCTGTACTCCAGTACAACTGCTGTGTTCAGTGCTGGCCAAGCAAATCACACCAAGGAGGAAAATGAATGATGCAAGTGGACTAAACAATGCAGAAAAACACCCAGAGAGGCTCCGCTGAAAACTACAGTTTACTGAGCAATGAGAGATTCTGTCTAAATCATACTTAACCAAAGCTTATAATGTGCCCATGTGTCATTCTTGGTAGCATCTGATTGTAAAGATAGCAGCAAATATTTATTGTCTTAAAAATATGGTGTTATCTGCTGCAGAGGGTGAGTACTAAGGGTGTTCCACTGCTGATAGCACTGATAGTATCAGCAGATGCATTTCTGAACTCTACTATAGCTTCTCTCTCTCTTGTTTATTTCTAATGTAAGAACCAGCTGGTCCATCCCAGGTCAAATTCAGGCTATGGCCCTGTGGTGTGTTCTTGACTCTGCACCCGAACAGACCCGATCGGTCTTGTCCTCTCTGGGGTTTTGAGGCTCATTCGGAGTGAGGAGGGTCACATCTCTGACCCACAGCTGGTCCTGAAACCATTAGGAGAGAGTTCCTTCTTCTCTCATCTCCTGGTACAAATCTCAGCACTACAATAAAATATCAAGAACAGTGGTTGCACTTTACTTCTTGTAAACATGTTAAGTTCCTATGCTTAATAGGATCTCCATGACCTTGGAAACTGTACCTCAAACTCCATTTACTAGCTGTTGTAGAGTTGTACTCTTCAGCAGATGGAGTTAGTACAATTGTTAGAATGGTATGTTAATTTCCTTTTCAGGACTTAATGTCTGCCTTTGGAAGTAGAGATTTACCTCAAGATCCATGTATTAGCTGATTTGGTTGCTTTACATGGTGTAGTTTAATAAAAGGTTTCTTTTTGTCTCATATGGCAGTGAGATTAGAACATAACTTTGATTATAAGAAGATCTAGTTAGGCCCTTTTCCATCTGCACTAATTTGTGTTTCTACTATGAGTTTTAATGCTGATCAAGCCTGACATTGACCACCTCTGACAGTGGACCCAAACCCACCGCCTTGCTGGTTCTAGATTGTAAATTGAAAATTAGCCTTTTTTGATGGCCAGTGGGCATTAATATTTCAGAATTCCAGCAAAATAGAAAATAACTTCCAGACTTTTCCTATTAATCCAAATTAACTTTGAGTGAGTGTCAGTGTTATTTTCTCAGCACAACAAGCAGCTGGGAGCTCTGGGAGTTTTTCAGCTGAGCCGCTTTGGTTCTATGATATGGAATATCTGTGCAAAATATCAGCACAATCGCACTCCGATTTTGAGACTTTTTTCCGGGTAAGGACCACTGGCATTGCCAGAAAAAAGATGTTGGCTGTCACCAGTAAATACTGGGTGTCACCCACAGTGTTACACCTCCAAACATTTAAAAGAATGAATCTGTTTGAATGCAACATGTTAACACAAAACATACCCACACGTTGTGTGTGATCTATCAGTGATATATATTAATATAAATTAATTATTCATTAATATAATAGTCAGCTGTGGTTGAACTGGTTTAATATTGAATATTCAACACATATTCAACAGACTTTCTTTGTCTTTTGATATGTATCCGATTTTTCGCAAAAAAATGTCTTTGTCTTTATAATCATCCAGGGCATATATCACAAGACATTAATTATTAAAGAATCATAGTATGAGCTGATTTAATGCATTTTTGTGAACTTAACACTCATTTAACTTGTGATGTATATCACAGATGTTTTTCAACTCTTCAACTTGAATCTTGTAACTTGCATTAAATCAGCTCATAGTATGATATTTTTGTGATATATATTTTGGATGAACATGAAGATGTCACACGTTTGAACAGTTGTGATTTATACACTGGCTACAGAAAATATTCAGACCCCCTTAAACTTTTCAATCTTTTTTATATTGCAGCTATTTGCTAAAATCATTTAGGTTCATTTTTTCCTCATTAATGTACAAACAGCATCCCATAAAACCATTTTGAGCTAATACAGCCATTAGTCTTGTTGAAAATGATGCAGCAGGTTTTTCACACATGGATTTGGGATTGTCTGCCGTTCCTCTCTGCAGATCCTCTCCAGTTGTGTCAGGTTGATGGTGAACGTTGGTTCACACATTTTCATTGTCCCCAGAGATGATCCATTGGGTTTAAGTCAGGACTCTGGCTGGGCCTCAACAACAGTCACAGTTGTTCTGAAGCAGCTCCTTTGGTATTGTAACTGTGGTCTTAGAGTCATTGTCAGTATGAGTTGCTGTGTGTACATTAATGAAGGAAATATTGAATTAATTGATTTTAGCAAATGACTGCAATTTAACAAAGAGTGAAAAATGTAAGGGGGTCTGAATACTTTCTGTACCACTGTATTACACAGTTATATGCATCACACATGGTTTGCCCAGTGACATGAACATGGAAACAGGGAAACTCCCCTCCATTGTTGTTGAACGCTTAATTTAATTAATTCAATTTCAATTCAATTAATTAATTTCATTAATTCAAAATTATTTCAAATAATTTCTTCTAAATTGTGAAGCCAATCAAGCACCAATGGACATCAAACCAGTGTAGGACTTTTGACTTTTAAGAATTGATTTGTCTCATCTGATTTTCATTGCCTCTGGTGGTGTTTTTTTTTTTTTTTTTTAATTAATTGTAGGAACTAGACACTGAAATTACTAAATATATATGTTGTTTATGGGTCAGTGACAAATGTTTGGCAAGATGAGAAAGTCAAAAACTTTTAAAATAGTTTTATTCATCATTCATCAAGTAAATGTAGGTTTTTTGTTTTGTTTTGTTTTTTTTACAAAAATAGGGATTTTGAGTTTGAGTCGTCAAAATGGTGTAACCAAAAAAAAGGATAAATTTTAAATATATAATATAACATATATTTAAATATATAAAATGTATCTTTTAGAATATAAAACCTTTTTAAGGGAGTTAAACTGTCTGGTACTAAGTTTTTAGGGTTAAACCACATAATTTTGTCACTGAACCTTACATGTGTATGTTGATTTCTTCCTCCTGCATTTTCCTTCCTATGGTAGAGGAACTTTCTCCTGATTGAGATGAGCTCAGGAATATGAAGTGACTATAAACCTTTTGTCTGTGCAGCATCAGCATGACTCATCTGCCTTTTGGCTGCAGTGGAGGTCGATGGCATTTCCTCTGAATCTCTACCTCAGATCATGAGTCTTACAGCAGTGCACTGATATCATAGATGATAGATATCTGTGGCCAAGTCTGATGTAATAGAATAAAACTGAGATATTATGTTTTTGCAACCCTTGCTCTTCATTTAACAAACATTAAATCTGAGATTTATTTTTACATACATACATGTTTTATTGTGCGTGACGCCGCCCCCATTACTACAATAATAATGAAATGTGTCACTAGAGAGTTGGATTGTATTCATAGCAGAATCCTGCTGGTGTCATTCTCATTCTGCTCATACTCCATGTAAAGTCCATGGTGTGTGTAGTGCACTGATCTCTGTGTGTGTTCTAAGAAAAACACCAGAGAGAGTTAGAATTATCCACTCACTCACTCATGTTTTCACCTGGGTTTCCATTGGTACAGTGCGAGGGGGAATGTGATCACTGATTGGTTCCTCCAGACTGATTCTGAGGGCGACACCCACTCTCTCATCAACTGGCCGTCGAGGTACCACCAGGCCGTTCGTGATCCACCTCTAAACCACTTGCTGTGTCCATGCAGCTGGATTCCCCCAAACTCATCAAGCCTTAATGAGCAGATCAGAACAGGACCCAGTCTGGTTCTCCACCAACACACACTCTTAATACTCTCATCTCTTTAGGGTGAAACTCCATTTCCTCACTTGGGTCCTGAGCTGATGAAAAGACAGATGCATGTTTGAGGACGTCTGCTTTAGAGTCAGCTGACTTCATCTTCCTCATCGTCACAGCTCCACTTCCCTTGGCTTCAGACAATAACTCTATTTCTCATGCACATTTTGCTGTGTTGACTTTAATCCCTTTGTTAAAACACATTTAAGCAACGTATCCTATTCAACATATTGTAATAAATGTAGGATAAAAAGTATGAAAGTGATTTTGCAGTGTTCCTTCTTTCCAAGATTAACAGCGGCTTTAAATATTTTACTGTAGGGCTCATGCATCTGCTTCTTTGATGTTTATTTATTTATTTATTTATTATTAGTCATTACGAACCAAGAATCAGGTGAGATATCATTTAAACAGCTATGCTAAAACACAGTGAGGTCTAAGAAGCTAAAGTAGGCTAGAATTAACTTGTTTTACTCCGAGATAAAACTCATTTTACCTCATAATAATGTTTAGCTGTGTTTTTTCTTTTCATTGACAGTGATGCAGTGATAGTTAGTAAATCCATGTTACAGTAACTCACTGATTCAGCATGACTTTATGCAAACAAATATGGGCTAAATACATAAGCTTTAACTCCAAAGATTAGAGCTGGAGTATCCCAGATAGAAGTAAGAAAATAACAATAGAATTAACAACATTCATAAACTTTGCTGCTTTTATTAAATATTAATACCTATTTTTGATATTACTAAGGCTTGTGAAGCCTCAGTAGAGTATGATTTAAAGGGTTAAAGGTTCAGTGTGGAAGATTTAGCAGCATTTAACTGAACAGTTGCAGAAATGGAATATAATATTCAGAAGTTGGTTTTATTTTTGTAGATTAACGTAATTTAAATAAGAATTGTGTTTTCATTACCTTAGACCTTATTATCTGAGGTCTCTCCATGAAGCCTGGCATGTTGCACCATCTTTCTACCGTAGCCCAGAAAGGACAAACACTGACTTTAGAGATGACCTTTAGCATTTTCCACTAGTTTCTCCCAGACTCGGTTGGTTGTGGTTTGTGATCTCGCTGCTAGATGAAACTACACACTGTACCTTTAATTAAAAAACGACACATTGAGTGTTGTGTGTTGCTCTGTTGTATTAGACCACTTTTAATCTTAATAAATTTGGGTTAAGGATGGATCTGTTTGTGACTTCATCACTTTGTCTCCCTGAAGAATCAAAGTTAGGGAGCGGCTTGTGAAGGAGGAAGGTCTCCAGAGGAGTCCTGAGGTGGGAGGTGTTCCAGACACCCCGGCGTACCGCAGACAACCTCAACACCACCAGACCTCTCCACGCCACCACCCAGACCCATCAAACCCCCAACACATCTACCCACAACCCCACTACCACCCCCAGGCCCAACTGAGCCGACACGGGCCACTGGGAAGCCAGGAATCCTGCGGGTTCCCCGGGTACCTCTCCATCGCTTCCGCTGGTCCGGCCAGAGAAGATGAGGAGCTGGAGGCCGTGAAGACCGAAGGTCTTCTGAGGAGCAGGAAAGCAGTGCTGCCATCAGAGATCCGGCGCCGGGAGAAGAGCAGTGAGGACCCACGGAGAGGACGAGGAGATGAGGAGCCGGGGGTCTCCAAGGTGCAGGTAGAGACAGAAAGTCTAGCGAGAGGACAACGAGGCCGGTGGGAGGAAACGGCAGAACCCTGTCTCCAGCCAGCGGAGAACAGGCCCAGAGAACAGGAAGACGACTTTTATTTCCACAAAGGAACGGCCTCCACCCATGTCCAGCCCACAGCAACACAGGCAGGTGTAGGAAGCTCCGCCTCTTCAGCGTTGAATCAGTCTCCCAGTCAGAGGAACCCACAGCAGAACCAGAACCAGGAGGTCAGGGAAGGCTTGAGGAACGGAGAGAGTCACCAGGACTCGAGAGTGTCGGTGGCCCAGCTCCGCCACTCCTACATGAAGACCTCCACCACCCCTCCAACCAGCCACAGGTCTGAGCTGGACCATAGAAACCAGCTCCTGATGCTTGATGTCTAACATAAGCTGCTGCTGAGCCACTAACAGCTAATAACCCTGGCCACCATCCAAGTGTAGTGATTCACATTTTCTATCTGTAGTAACGGATGCATTAATAACCCAACATTAAGCTTCCTGTTTGTTTCTTGATCTTTATCAGTGCTGATCAATAAACATGCCTGTGCATTCGCAGCTTATATCTATCTATATATATATATATATATATATATATATATATATATATATATATATATATATATATAATATAGATGCATGCATGCTCTTGCTCACATGCAGTAGAGTTCAACATAACAGCAGTGTCCAAAAAACGTGAGTAAAGCTAAAGTTTTATTTCAATGCATTGGGAGTTTGAATATTATATCCTAAATCAAAATGTGAAGAAAAATGAGTCAAATGTTTAATTTATTAAAAAAATGATTAGGCTGTTCAGAGAAACAGCAGTGTCTGCATTTTTTTTCAAACTCAAATATTTACTGTAAGTGCTATATCTTGAGGATTTATCATTCCTGTGAATCACTACAGTAATATGTAATTTTTATGACCATGGTTTCTGAGACCTGCTTCACATCTGTATTGCATGGACTCGACCAACGTGTTTCAGCCTCAGAATTCATCAGAATTAATTTTTTTGCCTTAGAAACAGAACTTTTTGACATCACCCAACTAGTTTTTAATGGTATTAAGTTCCAGGGGGGTCGTTGTCTTTTTAAAACTCACATTTCAAGGGAATTTCCTCTTCAGCATAAAGCAATATGACTTCAAGTATTTTGATATATGCGAACTGATATAAGGATTTTGGCTTTCCTCATGTTTTAAACACACTGCTATTATATATTTTATATATTATATAAACCAGGGGTGTAACCGAGTATTCACAGCATTTTCACCTCCTGTCCTCTTTATCTCTCCCTCACCAATCTGTATTTTCCTTATGTTGGTCCCTCTCCTCCCAGTAGGGTGGAGGGTGACAGGGGGCGCAGGCCCCGGCAGTATATCTATCCAGGGGAGAGTAGAAAGACCTCAGAGAGGTTTAGGACACAGCCCATCACTTCTGCTGAGCACCACCAGACTGATAGGTACTGCTGTGGACTGCATGGCTGAGGGTGAAGAATGCTGGACGTTGTCCATATGATCATGATGTTATCATAACTCAATGTATTTAGGCACAGAAATGTTGATTCCAGTCAAGTTTGTGTGCACTATACTGAATAATCAAGTGTCAGCTGTTTAGTACACAATAAATAATTATATAGGAGGCCCATAATCAGATTAACACACACACACTCCTCACGTTCTCCTTTATGTTGTCCCTCTCTTTAACAGTATTGGCAAAGGTCGTTCTGATTGGGCCTAGTCAGTGGTCATCACATGTGACTGTACCATGGAAGCATGAATTGGTCTTTGTTGATAATCTGCCTGAGACCTTGGAGCTAAACACTTCTGTAATGCAGAATTCTAATTCTTAGTCCTCTAATCCGATGTTTTCCCTTTTTTTCCCTCCGTTTCCTAACACTCTGCAACACAAACAACTAAACCCTCCTGTTCTGCTGTAACAACTGGTCATCCTTTGATAATAATCAGTCTTATGTTGTTGTTGTTGTGTGGGTGTTTGCAGCTTTTGCTCATTATCTTTTCCTTTTTTGTACTTTTTAAGGTCCTGTGTGAGTTCAGAGTTTGCTTCCTCAGAAGGTGAGTACTTCTGTTTTTACTGTGACTTTTGGGTGGAACTTGATTTTCAGAATGTATCTGTACCAGAAAATAAAATATTAGAATTAACAAAATTCTTAAAATACTTATTTTTTTGTATTACTAAGGCTTGTGAAGCCTCAGTAGAGTATGATTAAAGGGTTAAAGCTTCAGTGTGGAAGATTTAGCAGCATTTAACTGAACAGACTTTGCCGAAATGGAATATACTATTCAGAAATGTTTTATGTGTACAATTAAATTAAGAATTGTGTTTTTATTACATAGACCTGACCTTATTACCTGAGAGGTAACGCTAATAAAAGCAACTATTCACCACGTGATTGTTCTTAAATAAAACATAATAATAAAACATATATTATCACCTATTAAAACCTGTTGGATGTTTACAACCATAAGTGACTGGAAAGATTTTATTCTGGTCACTTATTTCAAAATTATCCCAAAACTACAGTTGATAATTTCACAATATTCCAAGTCATGTTTTAATACATAAAAGAACAACTAACAAGAACAATAAAATGACACTGTTCATCAGACTGATCAAATATAGAATCAAGATAAATATAAATGAACCTGAGTTTAATTTCTTCCATTAATTCTGGTCTCCTCCATTCATTTCTAATAATTAGTCATTGTTGACAAGGAACACTAAAGGAGTGTTCACACCAGACAAAAATTCACGCGACAGCGCGACTCGATTACATGTTAAGTCAATGGGAAGATGCGAATTTTCACCACGTGACATGATGAATGCGAAGTGGCGAAAAATTGCGCTTCGAGACGCAAAATTCGCCTGTCGTGTCGAGTTGAAAATATTGAACTTTTCAGGCGAATTCGCAGTATGACGTACCGGACAACCAATCAGCGTTGAGATTCGCTCCACGTCCCCATGACAACGAGAAATTCACTTATCGCCAGTCTTTTACTTTTCAATGGACTTGGAAGCCGCGTCGTCCAGGCGGAGCTCCGGTAGGAAGCGTTGAACCCAGCCGAGCTCTGTGCACCTCTAGACGGTATCATGTACCCAGAAATGACGGCGGAGCTTCGGACTTTCAGAGCTGTACAACGCAGTGACAGTGGTGATCTCACACATGGATGATGAAAGAAAAAGCAAAGCAGGCGGGGACGCGATGACGCAATCTGGCGAATTTTCGTGACAAAATAGCGTCCATCGCGTGCAAAAATCGCGTCAGTTGAGTCCGGTGTGAACACCCCATTAGAGTCATGTGCTGAAATCCTCTTCATGGACAAAGTCACAGAATCTGAGGTGAATCTGATCAAATTAACCATGATTTTCAGAGATAAAAACTTTAAAACGGTTCAGATTTGACCTGGAACACATGATGAGGGTTAAAGTGTCAGAATATAACCTGGAGAACTGTATCACTCAGATCACACTATTCTCTGAGAACATGGAGATTCTTCAGCTCTTTGTGTTTGGACAGAGTGGATGAGGTCATGGTCATGTTAGAAACATCCAGTTAAATGCTTTGGTTTAGTCACTTTCCACTCAAACCTGCACTGAGTCATTCCTCTGTCAGGGATATCATCTGCCCGTCAGTAATATCTAGGCTGCATGTCTGCCAATGAAAACATGACTGACGTGATTATCCTGAGCTTCACAGTTAAATCTGACCTCAAATGAATAAAATGTGACAGTCCAGTGACTGATCACAGCACCACAAACAGACAATGTGACTCAAATCATCCTTTTTTAACCTCATATTTTGTTTAACAGGAAAGCACAACACTTAGTTAGAGTCATTACTGGTGTTCACAGCAGAACAACACACAACCTGCTCATCTGAGACACGTCAGGTAGGACACGTCAGGTAGGACACGTCAGGTAGGACACGTCAGGTAGGACACGTCAGGACACATCAGCTAGGACAGTGTTGCTAAAACCTGAATGAACCTGAATGAACATGTGCCATTTAGAAATGGCTCCCGTTGTGATGTCACAACAAGAGTGTAATTTATTATAATTTCTCAGTGAGTGAGGCTGCATCAGGAAGCTCCTCCTTCCACCAGGTAGCAGCAAAAAGGCTGTATCCACTATGTAGAAGGTCTGAATACCTGAATGGTACCAGATGGTTTAATACATCAGGTCAGATTATGCTGTATGCTAGAGAACCACACTATGTATCCCAGAAGTCACCAGGAGGTCAATAACTGCAGTAGAAGAAGAACTTTTCCATATTTTTTCCCCTAAACTTTATTGAACAATAGCATTACAAATTTCAGTAAGAATCTCCACTTTGTGTTCTTACATAAACTTAAATAAGGCAAAAGGAAAAATAATCAAGACTCTCATCTCACTAAATTAATGGTTATAAATAAATGTATATTCATTTATAAATGTATATTTATTTATATATATATATATATATAACACATTAATAAAATTACAATAAAATAAATAATGAAATGTGTGTGTGAAATAAATATCGACATAAACTAAATAATACAGGAAGTATTTGGGATTGAAACAGTCCTTCTCACCATATCATTCATATTTCAACCACATCAGACTTTTCATTCAGTTTAGCATTAAAAATTGGTCACATTGTTTAGTAAAGGTATTGCAAAGTTTTTGTATTGGTCTCTATATTTCAGCTAAGAATAATAGAGAGGTATAAAAGATTTAATTTAGTTTTAAAACATGTTATTGAAGGTCTTTGATTTTTCCATTTACATTTTACAGTCAGGTTGTGAAGGCAGCATTGCTACTGCAGCTAAAACTAAGATCCTTTAGAGAAAACCAGCTAGCTTTTTATAAATATTAAATAAATACTTTTAAAGCCACTGCAAAGGTGTCACTATTGAGCATGAATTTCTGGAATAGCTGGAAGACGCAGCCTCACAGGGTCTCTGTTTCAACTCTTGTTGAAAGTGCGGACCTCACAATATACATCGGTCCATAAATTGTGTTGATAGGCCAAGTAAAAGGCCAAGTAAAGTTTTCGTGCATATGTTCCGCACTGATCGAGCAGTGATCGGTAAGATATGCCATGATATGATCGGTAAAATATGCCATGACAACTCCATGGCAACCCCCCCATGACAACCCCTTTATACATATTTGTGGTTTTCACAGTCAAAAATACAACTCAGTTTTCTACTCAGAATACCATAAATCCACACACGTGAGGTTGCGCTGAATAAAAAGGATACCAAGCAATGCCAGGTAATGCAGTTTTTAATGTGAAATATGAGGCTAAAATCAAAAGTAGTCAAAAACAGCCAATTTGACCCTAGACTCCAAAGGGTTAAGAAGTAATTAATAAATTAATAAGGATTTTCAAGTGAAGCTTATTCACATTAAACTGACTTTAACCTTAAACCTGCTGGATCCTCATTCCTCATAGAGCAGCCAACACTGCAACATCTTCTCATTAGATCCTTCATTCCTGTTAAATCACTGCTTTGAAACTGGTTTGTAATAAAGGCTGAGTTACACCTGCATCCTCCATAGAGAGCTGATGTTCTCCTCTCCTCTCTGCAGCTGACCAGCAGACCCTGGATGATCGAGCTAAACTGAGTGTAGCAGCCAAGCGTTCTCTCTTCAGGGTGAGATTCACTTCATACCTGCTGCTTCTCTAATGTCACACACCTCTAATCTCTAATGTTACACACCTGTACACGAGGTGGAGAGAGAGAATCACTTCATCATAGAGTAGTAGCTGCTGGTTCTAGACATGTGCTTCTAGTCAAGGACTGGTTTGTGTTTTCTGCCTCTCATCACTGTGAGGAGGTAAAACCATGGAAACAGGGTTTTGTTTCATTGCAGACGTGGATTAGACGACATGGACCATTAGATGGAAAATATGGATGTTGTATTTGTTTTATTTGATGTGAACTTCACAGATGCATCAACATACAATCACCTACAGCTGTCCTGTATTTAGTGTTAGCGAGATGCTAATGTCCAACACCAGTCTATACAAGAAGAACAAGAAGAAAAAGTCAAAATAAGAAAAGAGAGAGAAGTGTAGACCCAAATACAGTTTTATTCATCAGGTAAATGTAGATTGTGTGTTCATGTTGGTTTCTTGTTGTTCCATTTGGATCATTACCATTGTTCTTTAAAAGAATCGTGATTTTGTCTGATCAACTCAATTCTGTAGATTTGAAAAGTTCCAAACAATCAATCTCGACAAACAATCTACAGCTGATTCAGCTGGAGAGTCACTGTCACTTTGAATGGAAATGTGACCTTAAATGTGACCTTATATATGACCTTAAATATGACCTTATGAAAGGTTTGTGTTTCCCCTCCAGTCAGAACCAGTGATTTCTGTCATTCTAGAGTTATTCTCCAGGCTGATGTACCTGAACTGTGAGACATTCCATTGGTTTATAATGTTCTCGTCCAGGAGCTGGAGAAGAGTTGTGATGGGGCAGCTCCTAAACCTCGGTCCAGGAACCCGGCGGTGGACAGGAGGCTGAGACGTACCCAGGACCGCTCCAGAACCCAGCCAGTCACCACTGAGGAGGTGGTCATCGCTGCCACGTGAGTCAGCCTGTTCAACAACATTTAATCTAAGGAATAGCTGGAATCAGCCTTTCTTCTGTCTTGCAGAAATGAATTAAAAGTGTCTATAATGTCTCTGATTCTAGAGCTAAAGGAGGTTTGAACTCAGAACAGGTTGACATAACGGTTCCCAACATGGGGGTCAGGGCCCTGCAGAGGGTCACTAGATACATGTGGTGTTCTGTCTGATTTAATGATGTACTGGAGGGAAGAATCAACTAACACATGTTCTCCTATTGTGAAATATAGCATCATTTGACCCCTATGGGTCAGTTGTTATAAATGATGCTAGGTCAGGTTTCTGTGTGATTCATTTATTTAATTCTTTTTTTATTTTGCATTGTTAAAATTAACAAATAACACATAGTGCAGGAAGAGCACAAACATCCAGTGGTTTAATCTGCAGCTAAATATCAGTTTAAACTAGAGTGTGAGATCTGAGAGATTGTATTAACAACTCCAATGAATGAATGAATGAATCTGATCTCTACCTCTTTAGTAATTGTGTGAACCAAAAACAGCATCCAACACCTCCTCTGACCTGGAACTGATAGAAATTCAGTTTGTGTGTGAAATTCTTCATGATTCCTGAAATTAACTTTTGGTTTGAGTTTCTTTTTCTCATCATCTGGTTGATTCCTGTCAATTCTGACACCTGTGTGTGTGTGTGTGTGTGTGTGTGTCTGTGTGTGTGTCTGTGTGTGTGTCTGTGTGTGTGTCTGTGTGTGTGTCTGTGTGTGTGTCTGTGTGTGTGTCTGTGTGTCTGTGTGTGCGTCTGTGTGTGTGTGTCTGTATGTCTTTCTGTGTGTGTATAGCGTGCCACACACAGTGACTGTTTCCTCTATAACCCGTGTTCCCAGTCCTGCTCTAGTTTGCAGCACGTTTCCATCGTACAGGTACACGGAACACGTGTGACTAACATGATAGATGAATGCTGCTCATTCACTACAGCAGTTTCTATGGAGCTAATACTGGCTCAATATTTGGTTCTTGAAATAATAAAAATTGAAATTAAATTTTCAAGTTATGATCTTGAATTCTGAGAAATACATCAACGTATTTTAAAACAATAACAAATGTACACTTTTTTCAGGTTAAATATAATTCTGATCCACTGTTAAATAAATTATTTATTTAAATTTTTCACTTTCACGTTTAAATATGGGCGACACGGTGGTGCAGGGGTTAGCGCTGTTGCCTCACAGCAAGAAGGTCGCAGGTTCAAGACCTCCTTGGTCCTGGGTCTGGGACCTTTCTGTGTGGAGTTTGCATGTTCTCCCTGTGTCTGCGAGGGTTTTCACCGGGTACTCCGGCTTCCTCCCACAGTCCAAAAACATGCTGAGGTTAATTGGCAACTCTAAATTGCCCATAGGTGTGAGTGTGTGAGTGAATGGTGTGTGTGCCCCACGATTGGCTGGCGGCCATCTGGGGTGTATCCCTGCCTCTCGCCGTAACGCGCTGGGATAGGCTCCAGCAGACCCCTGCGACCCTAATGAGGAATAAGCAGGTATAGAAAATGACTGACTGACTGACGTTTAAATATTTGGGATCTGTTCTCCTAATTGCATGCATTATCTTTTCTGAATCAGAACTTTTTTTTTTTTTTTTTTTTTGCTTTTTCAGTTTCAGACTTCTGTCTCTGATCTAGTGTGGGGGCATCAACAGAAAGGGGCGTGGCATCAACAGAAAGGGGCATGGTAGCATGACAAACAGCTTAATTAAAAGCCTACAGACCTGCCCTTTATCATGTTGCCTTCAGGAAATGTAGGATTTAACAACGCCACATGATTAGGAGTGAAATGAACTGCTTTTAGTGACAAACTTTCATTTGCACATAACGCATGAATATCCTGCACAGCTAAAACTGTTTTAATTTCTAAGGCTGTTTAGTGGAAGTTGTTTTAGAGACAGTACTGAGGACCAGCTCTGGTACAGGAGCAAAAATTTATGCCAGATTGTCTGTCTAACCTCTAGTGCAGCAGTTCCCAAACCTTTTTAGCCGTCACCTCCATCTATATCCCAACCTGGTTGATGCACCCCCTGTTTCCCACACCTTCCAAAAAACACAACTAAATGTGTAAAGGCAGCATGTTTAATTCTGCTCAACCAGAACACATCATCTAATGATCACATAAACAAAAGAGCATCTGGATTAAATTGAAATGTACCAAAGTTTTAAAATAATACAACACAGTAAAATGTATAGCAGGAGATGGCAGGCTTAGCAGCAGGAAGTATGTTGGGGGGAGCATGGTAACCATAGCAACACTAGTCTGATGATACAGGAGAGGATATTATGGGATATTATGTTATGGCTTCTGTTTGGTCAATGTTTTTGAATGATCATTCATCATCTTGTTAAAGGATGTGACACTGAGGGATTTCACAATGTCCTCATTTAGTCACTTTAAACAGACTAGAGGTGGTTTCCTTGGATACTTCCACTTTGTTTGTCCAGGTGTGAAAACTCATAGAACTCTGGTCCAAACAAACCAACTCTGGTCCATTTGAAAATGGGGGTCTCTGTTCGTATCAAGTTAATCCTGATCTGGTTCTATCCTGGTCCGGTTCTGTACACAGGATCAAACACAGGACCAAATGTACATTTTAGATTTATTTATATTTCAGAACCAGTATTTGTACAGAGGGAGAGATGGTTCTGATCCGCTGGCGTTCACTTTCTCTCTGAGCGTCTCCACCTCAGCTGAGAGAATACACTCCTCACTGCTGAGCTGAACATCAGGAGCTTTTTTTTTTATATTAGGTCTACTTTATATAAACAACTCAACATCTCACCAGCGTGGAGTCTTTGCTTCAACCACATTTCCGCAAATCTGCGGAAATGTGAGCGTGACTCCAGTGACTGGACTCGACTGCCATGTGTCCCCTGATGCAGGAATAACGACGCACACAAAAAAATAAGTGGTAAACCATCATGTCTAAACAGAGAGAAGTCGTATAACGGGATGTTGAATATCCATTTAATATGACAAATAAAACATTTATTTAGATGTATTTATTGTGTCGGAAAATCCCACTTTGAGAAAACTTTATAAAAAAACACTCATTACATGTTTTAGCTTGCGCACCCCGAGTAGCCGCTTGCATACCCCCAGGGATGCATGCACAACACTTTGCTCACTGTGGTGCGTGCATCCCTGGGGGAACCTGGGGGATCCCTGCACTAGTGCATTGTGTGCACATGGAAATTCGTCACTGAAAGCAGTTTATTTCACTCCCAATCATGTCAAATCCTACATTGAAGGCAACATAATAAAGGGCAAGTCTATAGGCTTGATGTCATAGGCTTGATCATGATGTCTGTCATGATGCCACGCCCCTTCCTGTTGATGCCACACCCCTTCCGGTTGAAGACACGTCCACCATGCTAGATTAAAACTGAAAAATAAGATCTGAAACTAAGTAAGATATGAAAGATCTGAAACTAAAAAATAAATAATTGAAACTGTAAAAATAAAATCTGAAAAGAAAAAGCATGCAGGGATCCCAAATACCTAAACATATGAAAGTGAAAAATTAAAACAACTGAAATTAAACTAATTAGCAGAGTGAATCATAATTATATTTAACCTGGAAAAGTATAAACTTGTTTTTATTTATAGATGTATTTCTCAGAATTCTTCAGAAAAAACTTAAAATTTCAGTTTCAATTTGAATTCTTTTTTTCAAGTGCAAATCTTTTGACCTACTATTCGCTCCATAAGTTGTCATCTCAGCGGTCTGGATGTATGAGTTTTACCTTTAAGTGATGAAATGAGTTCTGGTGCACACTGTTTGACATTTGGTTCCTTCTGTGTGATTGGAGGAAACTCTGAGACCTTTTAATAACTTCTCCTTGATTTAACTTGATGTCCAGTTTGCTCTTTGCATGTGCAACCACACGTTTCATGTGAAGCTTTAAACTGCTGTTGATGTCTTGGTTACAATTTGCTCCACACAGCTGCCTGATATGCACCGTGCTGCCTGAATAACCTGCATGATCTTACCAGAAGTCTCCATGTCTCTACCTCTTTGTGTCCTGGCATCCTCCTCCCATCAGCATGCAGCAGAGCACCGCCGTCCAGGAGCAGGAGGAGGAAACCAAGGAGGCTGTGAGCTCCAAGCAGGAGGAGAACGTCCAGAGGAAGGGTCAGGGTCAGGAGGAGCCTGACCTCTGCACACTCAGCCTGGCGGAGAAGATGGCACTGTTCAACCGTCTGGCACAGCCGCCAACCAGGGTGACCCGAGTCCGAGGAGATGCTCGCCATCGTAGGACCAACGCTCGCTACCAGACGCAGCCAATCACACTGGGAGATATGGAGCAGGTGGGGAGCAGCATCAGCACTTTCTATAACTCTGCAGTTTGTCTAAACTCAGTCATTTTATTGTCATTACTGTATTATTTATTCTATTGGAAAGCTTGATAAATATTATTATTAAATTATGGAGGAAGAAGGTTTGGGATTAAACAAGTTTATACTCCCACTCCTTTATATACTATATGGGATTCTAAAAAAACTAAACTAACTTCTAAACTAAATTCTAACTCTATGGGCCTGATCAACTGAGATTCTAAATGAAGAGGACTAAACTAAACTGCTAAACTAAACCAAAACAGGTCCATTAGTGTACTAAATCACAGAGTTTTAACTTTATCTAAGTGGGGAGTATGAATGAAGGTGTGTAGCGTGTGATTGTTTCTACTCCAGGAGACGTCAGACTCTGATGAACAGGAACTCTCTGACTGTCCCGTTCACATTCTACATGTAAGCTGCTGCCTCTGGCCCATCGCCTGCACTCACTGATGCAGATGTGTTCTCAGAAATGACTGCATGTTTCTCTCTCTCTCTCTCTGTGTGTGTGTGTGTGTGTGTGTGTGTGTGTGTGTGTGTGTGTGTGTGTGTGTGTGTGTGTGTGTGTGTGTGTGTGTGTGTGTGTGTGTGTGTGTGTGTGTGTGTGTGTGTGTGTGTGTGTGTGTGTGTGTGTGTGTGTGTGTGTGTGTGTAAGAGAGAGTGTGTGGTGTGTGTGTGTGTGTAAGAGAGAGTGTGTGGTGTGTGTGTGTGTGTAAGAGAGAGTGTGTGGTGTGTGTGTGTGTGTAAGAGAGAGTGTGTGGTGTGTGTGTGTGTGTAAGAGAGAGTGTGTGGTGTGTGTGTGTGTGTGTGTGTGTGTGTGTGTGTAAGAGAGAGTGTGTGGTGTGTGTGTGTGTGTGTGTGTAAGAGAGAGTGTGTGGTGTGTGTGTGTGTGTGTGTAAGAGAGAGTGTGTGGTGTGTGTGTGTGTGTAAGAGAGAGTGTGTGGTGTGTGTGTGTGTGTGTGTGTGTAAGAGAGAGTGTGTGGTGTGTGTGTGTGTAAGAGAGAGTGTGTGGTGTGTGTGTAAGAGAGAGTGTGTGGTGTGTGTGTGAGAGAGAGTGTGTGTGTGAGAGATTTTGGGGCCCAATCATTTCATTATCAGTATACAGCATGTGATCAGGCTTCTGGTTGAGCTGAGTCATTGCTGCTGGTCACTGATGGTGAGGAGTCAGTGGGTTGGGGTGTGTTGTCCACTGCTGCATGGACTGAAGCAGCTATTCATTAGTCATTAGCTCACTGGAGCTGTTGGAAGGAAGAGACGCCTGAAGAAGATGCAAATGTTTGAAAGAACTTTGCAGGATGTTTTTCATGGATGTGAATTGTTGCTTCTCGTTTATTACTCAACAAACATGTCAGGTTGGTTAAATGTGTGTGATGTGGAGTAGTTTTGAGGCTGTGTGTGTTTGAGGCAGCTGGATCATCATGTGTGTGTAGCGGTAAGCTTCACCCTGCTGCATGGCTTGTGATGTGGCTGACACTGACTGGCTGGAGAGGCTTTTACTTTGATGCTGAGGAGAGTGGTAATTAGTTAGCATCATTCTCTGCAATTTAGTGTGTTTGTTTTATTGTGTGTGTGTGTGTGTGTGTGTGTGTGTGTGTCTGACCTGCTTCTTGTCTCTTCCTCCTTGTTTCTCAGCTTCAGAACGGTGCATCCGTCCAGCTGGGTCGTCTTTCTCCGTCCTCATCGTCCTCTGCTCTGAGAGCAGGAGGTACAGTGACCTCTGACCAGGCTGGAGACATCCATGTACCCCTGCCCACCCCACCCACCTCTGACTGGACTCCGCCCACCTCCGACTGGCCTCCACCCCCCCGCCGGCCGGACGCCCCGGCCCGGAGGCTGCAGGAGCCTGGTGGGCAGCAGAGGCAGCTCCACCCGGGAGAAGAAAAGGGCGAGCTAAGCGGCGGGAAGAGGAAGCTGGTCTCTCCTGAAGGAGGACTCAGGCAGGCAGCGCTGCCCCAGCCCCAGTCTGGACAGGAGAGGAGGGAGGAGGAGCAGGAGCAGGAGGAGCAGCAGTGGGTGTCCAGACAGAGAGGAGACACAGCCCTGCAGCACTCACACAGCCACATGTTCCAGGACAGAATTCACAGGGAGGAATCAGCCAGGGTCTTCACTGCAGGTAACAACCTCTCTGCTGTTATAGGTTACTACTTTCAGGCAATAAGAGTTAACCAGTTACATAATTTCAAGGTGATATTCTGCTTTTGCACTTTTTGTCCAGTATCATGCAGCTCACAGTCACATATTTTGACACTAGATTATTAAAGGTTTGTAGAAGTCCTACATACATTTGAAAATTTTTAAATGTAGTTGTAGAGGTTTTATTTAATAGGAATAACCTCTTGAGATGTGGTGCCATCGAGGAGTCGTAACAGTCGTGTGTAGGTATGCCAGTTTCAGTGTGAAGGTGAAAACAAACACGTCTGTTTTCTTTTTTGGATGCTTTGCTCATTTTGAGTGTTTAACCTGTATTTACAGGTGATATTCTGCAGCCTCAGTCACTACTATAAAATTGCCTTTGACACTAGAAAAGACTGATCTCTGTTCCTGTGTACAGATCAGATCTTTGAAATCTCTGTAGAAGTCCAACATATATTTAATGTAGTAATATCTTATATTTTAAAATATTGTTATTTATTAGGTATAATCTCTTGAGATATGACATCTAATTTTTCTAACATATAACAAGCAATAATTACACAAAAAATTAATTACTACACAAAAAAATAGTAAATACACACAGACACAATAAGTAAGTGAATAAATAATAAAAATACATTTCTTTTTATAAATCAAAAAATTATACATTATTGCTTCATGCATAAAGGGAGATGTAATTTATTCACAAGAGCAAAACTGTTGAAATATGTCTAAAAACTCACAAATATTGGTACGAGGAAACTCTTAAAGGTACAGTGCGAAGTTTCTGGTACCATCTAATGGTGAGGTTGCAGATTGCAACCAACAAGAAAACCTATGGTGGCTGCAAGAAACGCATAGATCAAGCAGTTCAAACTGAGGTAATAGAAACAACAGATGTTATTTTAATGGAATTATGTACAAAAGAAATTATACTTTTTGAACATTATATTGTATATGTAAACAGGCTAAACTAAGATGGTCAACATGCTAATGTAATAGCATTTACATATCAGGTACTGTGATTTTGTGTTAAATTGCAGGATGTTACTGTACCTTTAACAGGACACAATTTTTAAAAAAAAAGGAGAAAAAATACTGATAGGACAACTGTTCCTCCCTCTACTTCATTTCCTGTCTGTGAGAATGAATTCAGTTTGTAGTTTTCATGTTTCTTTTTGGTCTGAGCTGTGAAACAACACTTGGTTTGTCTCAGTATCAGTGTCCATCCTGTCCATAGAGACAGATGGACAATACATTCTAGTTTATCATATCGCAGCATGGATGCAGTTTCCTCAGAGCAGTGAGGTTATTAGATTACAGCTGTGGCAGGGAGGGGTAAATGTGTAAATCTGTTAAAACTAACATGAAAGATCTTTGTTTCCTCGCTGGTTTAATGTTGTTTAGTTTGCACTTTAAGACTGATGATTGTACTTAATGCAAAGCTCCTTATTCATGGAATTTGTGGAATATTGTGCTTTCTAGAGGGGTTTATCTGAGGTCCATATATTTAAATGCATTTTATTTTTTTGCTGTAATGTAATTTTACATCGATGCCTCTGCAGGAACCAGTGCAGGATACAGTTGCTGTTATCGAGTTATTGAATTTTTTTTCTCACTCACGCTCATCCTATGTTTCCTGCTGCAGAGCTGCCAGAGACACCCAGAGAACCCACTGGTTTACCAATTGGTTTACCCGCTGGTTTACCCGCACCCGCTGGTTTACCCACTGGTTTACCCAGGAGTGAGTGTGTAGAAACACACTCTGATCCAGGCGAGGACATCAGCGACATGACATCCAGACACATGTCCATCAGAGAGAGGTGAGGCTGCTGTTTGCACTTTCTGAATTCAGGACATTGTTTTATTGCATGTTTGACACTGTGATTTAAAATGCTCATTTAACCCTTTATTACATAGTGTTGCCACAGGCAACAAGTACTGAAGGTTGTCTTTTATTTGGAATTTGGGAAAAAATTTAAATTTCACCAAATAAAACTTGAATTTAAATCAATTTTGATGTAATATTTTTTCTAATATGGTATATATATATATATATATATATATATATATAGGCCACATTAAATGATAAAAACAATCTTTAAATCACAGGAATGGATAGAACAGACATTTCCATTCACACTGAAACTCTTCATATTACACTTTGATGCATTAGACCCCAAAATTAACTCAATAAGACAGAATTATCTTGTTTGATCCTTCTCATCATCTCAGTGAGTTGTAGCAGCTGCAGCCGTGTGTTGGATTCTCCAACCACTGGAAGGATACCATACTGTAGGTCCAGCTGTGTCACATGTGGCGTGTTGGTTCTGCAGCTTTAACACGGGATGCTGATCACATTCTGTATTGATTGATGATGTAATGTGACCTGAGCAGCCATAGCAGTGCTGGACCCACTAGAGCCTCCTCTACTCTCTGTCTTCCTGTTGGTCAGTAATGGAGCCCTCAGGCCAGAACTAAGAGAGGGGTCAGAGGTCACCGCCAAACCCATGGACCCCCCCCCCTCGGCCTCGGCTACTGCTCTGTCAGACATAATAATAATAATAATAATAATAATAACAATGCTTGGTGGTTTTATTAATTAAATATTCCTCTTGCCTCACTGTTTTTCCTCCATATACACAGGCTACAAATCCCACAACCTGTTTCTATTGCTGTTAATTCCCCGTTTTATCCCTAATTCTGTCACATCCAGTCCCAGCTTCAGTTCCAGAGAATATCTCCAGGTGAAGGTCAGCAATCAAGTCCAGAACAAGCACCAGGCCTCACTAAAAAAATGTTATGTTGTAGAGCTGCAGCAATCACTGCATTAATGAGCTGACAACTATTACCTGAAGCACCAACTCTATTGATAATCTATTCATTGATTTCAGTCAATTTAAAGAAGAAAATGTCCAACTTCTCAACCCAGTGGAACAAAAGGTGATGTCCCATACATACCACCCTCCTACTGCCTATCAGGAGTTAAATCCTAATAAAGCAGGTTGACAGGGATTATTCCTGTAATTACAGCTGCAATGATTAATCCATTCTCTGATTCCAGCTTCTCATTTCTGATTATCTTCTGTTTTTTTAGTCTTCTATGATATAATAATATTTATTTCATCTCCTTAGTTTAAACATTTAATTCTCAGGTATCTTTTTCTCTTTAAATTAAATTAAACATGATCAATAATATGTTTGCTTGAAAATAAATATATAAAAAATCCTTTGCTGCCTTTGTTATATATGATTCTTGTAAGTGATGAGTCTCCTTCAAAAAGGCATTAACTTTAAAAATATCAGTCAAAAAATGAAATAGCTGGAAATGTATTTTCCAGCTGTAACCATTAGATAATTAATTGATTAGCTGCCAATTATTATAATAATCGCCAAATATTTTGATAATTCATTGATAGATTTGCATCATTTTTCAGTAGGAAATGTCCAAATTCTCTGGTTCCAGCTTCTTTTCTCTGATTATTTCCTGGTTTCTTTAGTCTCTATAATAGTAAAATGATGATCTTTGGGTTGTGGACTGTTGGTCTGGACAAAAAAATATTATAAAAAATTTTAGGTTGAATCTTCAGCTTTGGAAACACTGATTCACATTTACACCATTTAATGTACCAAACTACTGATCAAACAATCATTTCAACAATCAATAGAATAGTTTGTTATTAAAATAGTCACTAGTTGCAGTTCTAATCAGCTGTAAACCTCAGGATGAGTTTTGATCAACTCCCAGGATTATTAGGTCCTACATTGAAGAAAGTGATATTTAAGTTAATCTTTAATCATTTTTGATTGTAGAAGGTGTCATTATTGTATGAAGAGTTTGATGTTTCACCATCCACAGAGAAACCGGACAATGAGAGGGACAATGAAATGTAATGTCACAACTATACACCACTCACTCCTCCATCCACAGCCATTTAAATCACTCAGTAATATTAATGAGATGGACAGATAACAACCTGTTGTTTCTAAAGCTGCAGAGAGGAGATGGAAAACTGATGATTTATATATTTCTAGTTAGAGACACTACCTAAAAACTAAAAAAAAAATACTGGATAAGAGTAAAATATGGGACATTAATGCACTTGAAGTTTGGAGTTTCCCATCTCAGCCTTAAATGATAAAAACATGTTTTAATTGCATTTCTCTCGCTTCCTTCAGAGTGGCGTTGTTGAAGAAAAGCGGTGAGGACGACTGGAGGAACAGGATCAACAAGAAGCAGGAAGTGGCCAAGGCTGCTGGAGGTGAACATCAGCTCTGGACCGCCGAGGAGAAGAAGAAGAAGAAGGTACCACTCACTGCTGAAGGAACATCTCAGCATCTTCTGATGATGATCTATCGCATCAGGTCATGTTGAGGATGGTAGATTTCAGTTTCTGACTCAAATCATCACTTCTTCTAACAAGTTTAAACCCGGAGGACAAGGGACAAGTTAATAACATGTAAAAATATGAATGCATTTTAAATCCCAGGGAATGTTTGTCAGTCAGCATCTGTTGGTTCACATTTACATTATTCTATTTATTATCATATGATAACGTTGCTGCTACAACAGTGAAGTTTCTGAGGTTGTTCTTTAACATCATTAGAGAAGGATGAGGAGTCAGGACTGAAGTCCAGTTTCTATTTCTCCGTACGCAGTTTCACCGTCAACAACGTACACGTTTTACATTTGAAGTACAGCGTTGAGGAAACGTTTCCTCTTCACACCAGGCAAAATTGAAAAAATGATGCTGTAGCTACATATTTTGTGATTTTTGTAATCAAGTCCTAAATCTAGTTTAAACACAGGTGCTGATGGTGTGGCATCATGACCACAAAGTATTTTCTGTCAGCTTTTTGAATCCTGGTTAATTTCTATTAGACTTTTGCAGAGTTTGTGATGTATTCCTGTGGCTGATGTGTGAATCTATAGGAAAACAAACCTAGAAGAATCAGCTTTGGATCTGAACAGAGACGTTGTGGACTGTCACTCTTTAATAATGATTAATAATTATTTATAATTATTTTAAAAATTATTTTAATTTTAATTAAATAACTGCCAACTACTATAATCAACAACTATTCAGATATTCAATTCATGGTTTTGAGTCATTTTTAAGAGGAAAATGTCGAAATTCTCTGGTTCCAGCTTCTCTTCTCTGATTATTTTCTGGTTTCTTTAGTCTCTATAATCGTAAACTGATGATCTTTGGGTTGTGGACTGTTGGTCTGGACAAAAAAAGAGATTTTAGGTTGAATCTTCAACTTTGGGAAAAACTTTCTTCCCAGCAGATGTGAAAATAAACTCTGCATATTTCATTCTATGAAATAAAGTAATAAAAATTAAAACACATTTTAAGCAGAGATGGACTTTAACTGATTTAATTTAAATAGTGAAAGTCTTAAACTTCCATACAGCAGCATCATTCTGTCAGTTTCTCTTTAATATCTGTGGTATATTTGTTTGGATTGTTTTGTTTGAGACAGTCAATATACAAGGAAATTAAGACAAACTTTTACTTAAATTAAACACACACACACACACACACACACACACACACACACACACACACACACACACACACTGAGATGTGTTATATTTAGCTATTTACTGCATTTAGAGCCAGCAGCTGTTGGACCAGCTGTCCAGTCAGTGATGCTGAGTGTCTCGTGTCATGGAGCCTGGCTGCAGACTTTATTCTACATGAAACCTTCCATTCTTTGTGTTTTCATGTTGTTTTTTTTCTTTTTAAAGCAGAAACTAAAGCTCTGTCCTATGTGTCCTGGTTAAAGGGAGTCTCTGTTTAGACATGCTGACAACACCTTCTATCCAGCTGTTGGTGTTTCCAGCTGTGTCTATCAGAGTTTTTACAGCTCTTCCTCTACATGTTGTCATTCTGGGTTTTCAGTTCATTTCAGGTCAGGAAGGAGCTTGGCTTTGATTTCTCTGATGGCAGCTTCAATGATTGGACCTTACCCCATCCTGCAGGAGCATGATGTTTAATCCCAACAGGGGAACAACAAAGATCATTTTACTCATGTTGAATGGCTGGATATGTTGTTGGTCTAGTTTCCATCCTTCCATTCATCAGACTGTAGCCACGGTTCAGTCTCCTGTTTCTGATAAAAGCTAAATATCAGGCTGAGGAAAAAAACTGAGTAGTCAAACTAATACCACATAAAGACTCAGACATAATACACATAAAGACCGAAGGAGTTACTGAGGACTTGATATTTACACAGAAAGTATTAGGGTCAGTGACAGATAACAATTGGCAACATGAGAAAGTCCAAAAAATTAAAATACAGTTTTAAGAAGCAATTATCAGGTCTCTAAATGAACATTTGTTGTTCATTTCTTGTGTGATTTTTTTTTTATGACAGGAAATGGTGTAACTGAAGAAAAATACTACATTTTAAATATATAATCCACCTAGAACATAAAACTAGTTGATAACATGTTTTAATTTTTTAAAACCTTTTTACACCACATTATATTTTGGTCAATGAGCTGTTATTTACACAGTTTTGAATGGAAGTTTAGAAATGTTGAAATGGTGTGTGTTAAAAACTCAAAAACAGATTGTTGTGAGGCTTTAAAACAACACATCCCTGTTTCCTGCGGCTGCTTGTCTGCAGGATGATGAAGTGATGATGATGATGGATGAGTTCACAGCGTCTGATGAGCTCTGGGTAAGTGTGTCTGTGTGAGTGTGTGTGTGTGTGTGTGTGTGTGTGTGTGTGTCTGTGTGTCTGTGTTTCTGTCCATGGTTTTCAGATTCCTGATCTCACACACTGTGAATGTGTATTTTTATTTGTTTTGCTGTGAAAAGTTATGTAAGTTGGAGCAGGACTATAATCTTTATCCAACTTCTGAACCATAGTGATCTGAATATTTGACGCCAGTCTCTGCTTCCTGTTTCCTCTCCGTTCAGCTACTGATGCTACTGATCATTTGGGTCATGTCCTCATTAGTATTTATGGAAATTGGGGGTTTTGAGGATATGAAATATGACCTATTTGGCCAAATCTAAATAAATTTCAAGCAGCTAATTAATATTTTATATGAAAAATGGATCAAATGAATGTGTTAATTGAAAGCAGCCTGCTCATAGTGAAAGAATCCAGAGAATTATCACCTGACTCTTAAGATGTGATGAAGTAATCGACCAGGAGCATCCTGAAATGAATCCTATCTTTCTAATCCTTTTGCATCATATTTCTCACTCATTTATCTACACTCACCGGTCACTTTATTAGGTACACCTGTCCAACTGCTCGTTAACACTGAATTTCTAATCAGCCAATCACATGGCGGCAACTCAGTGCATTTAGGCATGTAAACATTGTCAAGACAATCTCCTGCAGTTCAAACCGAGCATCAGTTTGGGGAAGAAAGGTGATTTGAGTGACTTTGAACGTGGCATGGTTGTTGGTGCCAGAAGGGCTGGTCTGAGTATTTCAGAAACTGCTGATCTACTGGGATTTTCACGCACAACCATCTCTAGGGTTTACAGAGAATGGTCCGAAAAAGAAAAAATATCCAGTGAGCAGTTCTGTGGGCGGAAATGCCTTGTTGATGCCAGAGGTCAGAGGAGAATGGCCAGACTGGTTCGAGCTGATAGAAAGGCAACAGTGACTCAAATAACCACCCGTTACAACCAAGGTAGGCAGAAGAGCATCTCTGAACGCACAGTACGTCGAACTTTGAGGCAGATGGGCTACAGCAGCAGAAGACCACGCCGGGTGCCACTCCTTTCAGCTAAGAACAGGAAACTGAGGCTACAATTTGCACAAGCTCATCGAAATTGGACAATAGAAGATTGGAAAAACGTTGCCTGGTCTGATGAGTCTCGATTTCTGCTGCGACATTCGGATGGTAGGGTCAGAATTTGGCGTCAACAACATGAAAGCATGGATCCATCCTGCCTTGTATCAACGGTTCAGGCTGGTGGTGGTGGTGTAATGGTGTGGGGAATATTTTCTTGGCACTCTTTGGGCCCCTTGGTACCAATTGAGCATTGCTGCAACGCCACAGCCTACCTGAGTATTGTTGCTGACCATGTCCATCCCTTTATGACCACAATGTACCCAACTTCTGATGGCTACTTTCAGCAGGATAATGCGCCATGTCATAAATCTGGAATCATCTCAGACTGGTTTCTTGAACATGACAATGAGTTCACTGTACTCAAATGGCCTCCACAATCACCAGACCTCAATCCAATAGAGCATCTTTAGGATGTGGTGGAACGGGAGATTCACATCATGGATGTGCAGCCGACAAATCTGCACCAACTGTGTGATGCCATCATGTCAATATGGACCAAACTCTCTGAGGAATGCTTCCAGCACCTTGTTGAATCTATGCCACGAAGAATTGAGGCAGTTCTGAAGGCAAAAGGGGGTCCAACCCGTTACTAGCATGGTGTACCTAATAAAGTGACCGGTGAGTGTATATTTGCCGAACATTTTCGAACATTTTGGGTTTATGTACAAAAATCCAAACACATTTTCTTCCTATAAAAAACAACACATGGTACTTCATGATACAGACATTAGATTCCCTCAAAATACTGATCAGGTGGACTTTAAAGGTTAAAGAGACATTTTTAGTTAGTTAGTGGAGATTAAAACCCTAAAAGTAGAATGAATATTAGATTTTAATTTGTCAGATGGACAGAGACATGACTCCAGATGAATGATTCTATCAACCTGTTGAATGGGAAGTTGTTTGTTCACCATCAAACATCAATGTGTTATAATATGTGGATGTTGTGTTAAACTTGTGTCACTGCCTCTAGATGCAGTAGAATCCTAGTGGTTTAATAAAGTATTCTGGCAGGATAGACATGTTCACCAGAATATAATCACAGTGTGAGGTAATGAAGTGATAAAGTATAAATGAAATGGAGGATACTTGTGAAAGGGGTGAATCCATTGAGTTATTAATGTTTAAAAAACTCTAAACATTTAGTTCTTAGCGGTTAAATCTTTAAAAACACTGGATCCTATATTTCCCATAATGCAACTCAATTGTGTGTTTCATGTATGCATTTCAAAATAAAAGCCCCCTTTTCATGCCTAACTGTAAAAACATATTTTATATTTCAGCGTTTTAGAAAAGACTTAAATTAATATTTCTTCAGACTTTATAAGAACATTATACAGCTGTTTTTGCTCCAGTTTTTTTTCCACTAATGACCAGTCAAGTGATTTTTATGTGTAACATCAGTGATGTGGCCCTTTAAATGGCTGAATTGTGCCAGTTTGGTGGTGTTTTTCAGTATTTTTAGTTCCTGGCTCTCTCTCTTCCTCTATAGGAGCCAGTCGTTGCCTCCTCTCCTCCTCCTGATCCTCCTGTCCAGCCTCCCTCCCCCGATGGGTCCATGGCTCAGGTAGCTGCATCACTTCATCCATATTCATGCACAACATCACAAACCACATTTTTGAACATGCATTTTCATTATTAATTATAAATAATAAATATATTTATTATAAAGTACTTTATAAAGACTTTTTAAAAATCTCCAGTGCAGACACTGGATAACCACACTCAGGTTAAACCCCTTCAGATCTGCTTTCTCATATTCACACAGCTGTTCTGCTCTATTTCTAAAGCTTTGTCCCTCAGTCACATTTTAAAGTTTCTTTTTTTATCTTTATTTTTACCTCCACATTTTTGGAAGAAAAAAAACATAGTGCAGTGAATAGCACATTACACCTGGAAACATTTAATCATTTTCAACTTAGAAGGACTAAATTCCATGATTTCAAGATGAGTAATTTGTTTTTGTTTTTTTAATTACTCAAATCCATTAACAAAATTGATTAATGTGATAATTGTGAACTAATCGATTAATCAACTAATGGTTGCAGGTCTAAAATATTCCAAACTATGTTTTTGACTGATATCTTTAAAGTTTAAAGGCTCCATTCCAAGGAGCTCTAAGAATCCTATATAACAAAGGCAGGTTGATTACTTTGATTTTGTATTTATTATATATATTTCTTTTCAAGACAACATATTTTTTATGCTTGATTTCAGTTAAAAAGAAAATAATACCTGAGAATGTTAAAAACTAAAAACTAAAACTAAATGTTTAAACTAAAGAGCAGAAATGATTTTCATTGAATAATTAGTTATGTTGAGATCTACTTTTGAAGAATCAACAACTTCTATGAGTGAGGGCAGACTCGGGGTAAACCAGAAAGTAAAAGGTTCATTTATTCACTGGAAGTTTTCTGCTGTGTCCTCGTTCCACCATCATCTCCTCACCTTCTCCTGGCCCCTCCTCTGGTTTGTGAAGGCCAACAGATCCCCCAGACCCATGCAGGTGGATGACAGACACCCCTGGAGACGGAAGGTGAGTCAATGATGTGTTCAATGCTCTGGCAAACACCCCGCAATCACCCCCCAACCACCATCACCACTATCACCATCACCACGACCATGTAACCTGCTGTTAAAGGAAGCGTCCACTTTAAACATCACTATTAAAAAAACTGCTGTTACCAATGTTCTGGTTCCATTTCTGTATTGTTGGTGATGCATTTTTGTTCTTTTTCCTGTGGTAAATTGGTCAAATGTTGTGATAGAGCTTATGATTTAATATAATGATGTATTAAGTCATGTATTGAACATTCAAGAGTCTTGTAGAGAGAAATTCAAACCACAGTCATGACTAACTGTGTTTTCTCAGAGAACGGCTGAGGCTGAGATGGAGGCCCAGCAGATGTCCATCCAGGAGAGGAAGCAGCAGATCGTAGCTCAGGAGGAGGCCTGGAAGAGTAAAGGTCATGGAGCCGCCAACGACTCCACCCAGTTCACTGTGGCTGCTCGCATGGTGAAGAAAGGTCAGAGGTTACAGCATACATGTTCAAACCAGCCTCCATCACTTCAGTCTCGGTTCAGGCACAAAATGATTTAAAGATCATATTTCAAGTTAGAATGTCCCTTAAACTAATGCTTAGAGCAATATTGGAGACACATTTTCACTACTTAGGTTTTTAGAGCTGTTTTTGTGATAGAAATTTACTTTAGGAATAACAGGACTAACAACAGGAATACAATGGATCCTGCTACATGTTCTGACCCAGAGGAAACTGTACACATGTAAGGACAAGGAGGAAGAATTAATGTCCAGAGGAGAGAGAGGAGACCAGTGTTACAGCATTAGCTACGATATGAAACACTGCTCACATCACAATGTCTTACACATTACTATCATGTATCAGACAATAAAAACTTTGGTACTGTTCATCTAATTATTAGACCCGAGTATTGTTACTTGCCTTTATCTGATACTTAAGAGGTTGTCAATGTCCTGTCTCATACTTGTTAATGTTCATACACCGAGCATATTAAAAAAAAAAAAAGATTTGCAGTGCACAGTTGAGGCTTGTGCTGAGCTGAGTGTGTGTGATCCACCAGTGGCAGGATGAAGATCTGCTGCTGATGGTGGTCCAGATGGAACTGGAGCCACTGTCCTTGCTTCGTCATCCCATGTTAAATTCCGTCAGGTCACTGGGTAGTAATATATAGTAATATATGTCCTAAAGTGACCGTGTTCTTCATAGCAGACACAGAAGTGAAGTCCCGTCTCTTCAGATGGACAAAACGCAGCCAGGTGTTTCAGTTTATAGTGTGACTGTGATAACTGGTGCCTTTCAGCCAGATGGATGCTGTAGTAACAGCAGCCGTTCAGTCCATACAACTCCCTCTGTGATGCAATTTAACATGTGCTGGGGGGAAAAAAAGCAGTTTTTGCCACTATGGTCAAAATCATCATTTTTTCAGTTAAATGAAAGGACCTAAAATGTTTTCTAAGACCCAAGGGCACATCCCTTGGGTCTTAGAAAACATTTAAGGCCCTTACTCAGCTTTTTAAATTGCATATTATAGACAAAATTGTGCATTTAGTAAAAAAAAATAACCTGAAATTTGTTCTTTAATGGTTGCTGTTTTCCCCCCATTAGCTGGTCCGGAGTGAAACAGCTGTGGGGGATTTCCTTAGTGTTTTGGTGAGGTTTGTGGTTGGGCCAGATTAAGGCTAATGAAGAGTAGCATGGGAAGGATTATTAACCTTTAACCAACTTCTCAGCTGTCATTAGTCTGTCTCTGTCTCTGAGTTTAGCTACCAATACCAAATTCAGGCAGACACAACATTTGGAGGAATTTGATTGGACAATTGAAAAGTGGAAGTATCCTAGCGACAGGCCTTGATTGACAGGTGGATATAGTGATACTATTGGTTGATATTACTCTGGAAAAGATGATGAAAGTCATGTTATATATATTTTATATAACATAACTCGTGACTGAATGTTGATAAAAAAGTACAAATACACATGTTATTTGTATATTTCGAAGTGCAAATATAGTCCATTCCTCTTTGCAGCACCTCTCAAGCTCCATCAAATTGGATGGGAAGCGTCAGTGCACAGCCATTTTCAGATCTCTCCAGAGATGTTCCATTAGATTCAAGTCTGGTCTGGCTGGACCACTCAAGGACATTGACAGAGTTGTCCTGAAGCCACTCCTTTGATATCTTGGCTGTGTGCTTAGGCTTAGGGAAAGATGAACCGTCGCCCCAGTCTGAGGTCAAGAGCTTTGGAGCAGGTTTTCATCCAGGATGTCTCTGTACATTGCTGCATTCATCTTTCCCTCTATCCTGACTAGTCTCCCAGTTACTGCTGCTGAAAAACATCCCCACCATGCTTCACTGTAGGGATGGTATTTGCCTGGTGATGAGCGGTGCCTGGTTTCCTCCAAACATGACGCCTGGCATTCACACCAAAGAGTTCAATCTTTGTCTCATCAGACCAGAGAATGTTGTTACTCATGGTCTGAGAGTCCTTCAGGTGCCTTCTGGCAAACTCCAGGTGGGCTGCCATGTTCCTTTTACTAAGGAGTGGCTTCTGTCTGGCCACTCTACCATACAGGCCTGATTGGTGGATTGCTGCAGAGATGGTTGTCCTTCTGGAAGGTTCTCCTCTCTCCACAGAGGAACGCTGGAGCTCTGACAGAGTGACCATCGGGTTCTTAGTCACCTCCCTGACTAAGGCCCTTATCCCCTGATCTCCCAGTTTAGATGGCCGGCCAGCTCTAGGAAGAGTCCTGGTGGTTCTGAACTTCTTCCATTTACAGATGATGGAGGCCACTGTGCTCATTGGAACCTTCAAAGCAGCAGAAATGTTTCTGTACCCTTCCCCAGATTTGTTCCTCAAGACAATCCTGTCTCAGAGATCTACAGACAATTCCTTTGACTTCATGCTTGGTTTGTGCTCTGACATCACTGTCAACTGTGGGACCTTATATAGACAGGTGTGTACCTTTCTAAATCAAGTCCAATCAACTGAATTTACCACAGGTGGACTCCAATTAAGCTGTAGAAACATCTCAAGGATGATCAGTGGAAACAGGATGAACCTGAGCTCAATTTTGAGCTTCATGAACTTCATGAGCTTATGTACATGTGATTTCTTAGTTTTTTATTTGTAATAAATTTCTAAAAATCTCAAAAACACTTTTTTCATGTTGTCTTTATGGGGTGTTGTGTGTAGAATTTTGAGGAAAAATGAATCCATTTTGGAATAAGACTGTAACATAACAAAATGTGGAAAAAGTGAAGCGCTGTGAATACTTTCTGGATCCACTGTATGAGGGGAAAAAAACAAAGTTAAAATAAAATTTTTTATTTGGTGACAATTTTTCCAAATTCTGAAAAAAACAACCTTTGATTGTGAGACAGTGACGCTCACATGTCAAATGTTCATGAGAAAACAGCTTACACCCAACTGTAAGAACATAGATAGAAAAATTGAGATAAAATAATTGTTGCCATAAAGCAACACAATAAAGGGTTAAAAATACATTTTTTATTTGAGATGGACGTTAATCTTCAGGATATTATAGAAGGTTTTGAAATATTAGAAATAAGTAAAACCCAAAGATGGCATATTAGGTGGCTTCTTCAGAACTCTATAATGAGCACATTGCTCATGCAAATGAACAACCATACATCAGCCCAAATATGACAAACAAAACTACTTCTAGTTTTCTTATATTTTATTTACTTAACTGTCCCAAGCACTCTGTAAAATGTCCTAAAACCTAACCATTAAACAAGGAAAAGGACCTGGAAAATAAAGTGCTACCAAAACACTATCAGCTAATATTGTCTGAATCCTCCTGAAAACATCTCTAATATAAATGTGTATATTTCATGTGAGTTGATAGAAACCTTGTGCTGGTTCCAAGGTTCTGGGTTGTTAACGTCATTCTGTTCATGTGTCAGGTTTGGCTTCTCCTGCTGCTCTGCAGTGTCCAGTTGTGTCCAAACCCAAGAGCAGCAGCCCTGCCATCTCCAAACCCCAGGAAGGTCAGTTCTGCCCTTCACTTCCTCGTCCTCTACATCTTATACTAATGTGTTCCTCTCACTACACCCTTGTATCCTCTGGTTCCAGTGTTGTCATGTGGAGCACTTCATGTTCATTTAGCAGGAGTGATGAAGACCCGAGTACTCAGCGGCTGTTCCAATCCAATTTAGACTTAATGTCACCAGAAACATCTTCTCCAAAACCAACTTCTACTACTGCAATGAGTTGGATTCTTGTGTAATATAAGTTCTGATTCAGATTTCTCTGCTGGTCTGGAAAGTGAGATGCTACTGCTACTAAAGAAAAAACACGAGAACCAACAAAACTCAAACAAATTTAAAAAAACAACAAAAAACACTTATTCAATTTGACCTGGATTGAGGCCAAACTGTTTGTGATGTCACAAATCATGCTTTGTAGGCCCGCCCCTTACAATCTGGTTTCAGCAGATGAATATAAAAACATCCTAGTGTCACGATGCTGCACACACATCATTCTGCAAAGTGAAGCTCAAACATTCAACTGTATGAAGAAAAGGGAAAGAAGATGAGTGGAGTGACAGTTAGTTTGTCTGTGACTGACACAGGTTATATTCAGTAACCCAATATATTCACCTCAATATTGCAAAAAGCCTGATATCCAGCCTTTGTTTTGGTGAGTTATAGCCAAGGTTGAATAGTGAAAACTGGTCACAGCATTCTGTCGTAAAGGACAGCAACAAAACAAAGCAAAAACGTGTTAATGTGAACTGTAGAGTGATTATTTTCATGTGATCTGTACCACATGGAGTCTGGAATCCTTCAGAGCATCAGTTCAGTTAATGGTCGACGGATTTTTATTTTTATTTTCTGGTCAGTGACGTCATTCACCATCAGAGTCTAAAATCTAAAGACTGATTATGTTGAACCCTTTGTGAAAAAGATTACTTTTATTTCAGTTAATCTCTACAGTTCATATCAACATGTCTTTTTTTTCACTGAACTGCATTGTGTTTCCATGGCAACGGAAACAGCTGGAGTGGACTGTGGAGTATTTTCAGTTGTTTTGTGGGTTTCTGAGTCTTTGCTTCTGCTTCATTTCTTCATTACATGTCTAAACTTTATTCTAAAAACTATAGTTTTTAGAATAAACTTTATTCTAAACTTTATTTATGCAAAATAAAAAAAAAAGTGAAAGACTTAACAATCACATTTAATATTTGGTATTTAGTCAAGTAAAAGTATATTATTCAGCTTGGCTTCAGCCACAACATTTTTGGTACCTCTCTGGTCTGAAGAAGAATCAACTCAGTGTTAAATGTTGAATGTTAGGAGGGATCCCTGCTGAACTCCGTGTGTGTGTGTGTGTGTGTGTGCGTGTGTGTGTGCGTGTGCGTGCGCGTGCACGTGCAGAGATCAAGGCCGTGCCAGATCTGAACCTGGAGTCAGACATGAAGCTGGATAAACTGGAGTCCTTCCTGGGAAAGATAAACAGTAAAGGTCAGTTCTGTCTACATGTCCACCACACCTTAGCATGGAAACACACAGACACACCATCAAAATGCTTCTCTAATTACTTTATTACATGAAATCAGTGATTTAATTTTATTGTCTTCAGCTCATGGCTTTTGTTTTACAACCTACAAGTTAATGTTGTTGGTTCACTGTCAGCAACCTCATTAAAAGTGTTTCCAGACAGAGAGTAGCAGCTGTTGCAGTGAATAATAATACACACACACACACTGTGCACAACACAGCAGTTTGAGACCCAACCAGAGCAAATGAACTAATTCTGCCATATATAAGGGAATGAATGAGTGAATGAATGATTTTTTTGGTTAAAATTTATTACTTCACACAATAAATGTCATAATCAACAACTGAAAAAGGGAACAAGCTAAATCTCATTTTTGCCTTTCCTATACAACAGTTTAAAATAATCCAGAATATCAACAATACAGAAAAGAAACCAAAAAGACAAAAGAATTACTCCCAATTATAATCCTTTAATTTAAAAGGTCTTAAATTATTATAATAATTAAATACAAAATACTCAAAAGGTTTTAGGTGCAGGACTTAATAAACAGTTAATCAGTAGATTCACCAAAACCAGCTTCATGTATGATTCAGTATCAATATGAAGTCCTAAGCCGTTTCATTTCAATACATGAATCCAGTGTTGCTGTCACAGGTTGTGTAAAGTAGTTATAGAAGTAGAATGTGCTGTAAAGTGTATGTTTGTGTGTTTTCCCTCCACAGTGGCTGGTTTTCCAGAAACTACCATCACAGTAACACAAAAGAAGGTAAAGGAAGTGATGAGCCTGGAAGATGAAACCTTCTCCAGGTTCTATCGCCACATGGAGGAGCTGCCGACCCTCAGCAACAAGGTGGAGATACACGACGACTTTGACGCCATCTTCGGTCCTCAGGTTGCAAAGTAAGCGCTCCCTGCCGAGTTTTGTGTTTTTTTTAAGCACTGAGCCTGACTCTGCGCTGGTCTCCCATCAGACTGACATCAGACATGGTGCAGCACAAGCGAGCAGTGCGTCCAGCGAGGAACGTCCAGGCGTCCAGGAACCCCCTGAAGATGCTGGCTGCCAGAGAGGACATCAGACACGAGTACACGGAGCAGAGGCTGAACGTCGGCCTGCTGGAGAGCAAGAGGATGAAGGCTGAGAGGAGTGAGTGAGGAGGAGGAAGAGCTGGAGAAAACAACACTCAGGGATACTGCTACGTTATTATAGTATTCTGAATGTTTCCACACTAAATCTGCAGTCACAGCTGCACAATAATAGCCTCTATTGTAGAAATATTACTTAGAAATGGTAAAAAAAAACAAAAAAAAAACAACTTATAATGGCCTAAAAAATAGATATATTTTTTAACAAATTAGAAAGGAAAAAGTCATAACCATAGTCTCAGGATAGATTCATGCTATGTAAGTCAATAGGACTCCATGTAAGTCATTTTTCTATATTTGTATATTGTTGACATATGGCAACAAATCTTTTATATAAAAAAAAAATCATACAATCAGAATTTAATTAAATGTAAAAACAAAAATAAAGTTTGCTTATCATAGATAGTGAGTTAAAATTTTGATTCGATGAAAATATTCCAAAATTTTGAATAAAAAAAAAAAAACTTCAGTTATGTCATAATGATGCTCACATGTCAAATGTTCATGAGCAAAAGGGACTGACAAACAGGATAAATGCTAAAATAAAAACCCACTTTTCATGCGTAACTGTAAAAGCATCGATTTTTATATCGCAACATTTTAGAAAACTGATAAAGTAAATAGCATATGACGTATGCACAACACTATGCAATAGAGGGTTAATAAACCGTCACCTTCATATTATTGAAGAATTGAGAATAATTGTCATCACAATGCATGTCTGTCTTCATGTTCATGTCCAGTGTTTGGAACAAATGGCCATTGTAAAACACAGAGAGACCTACATTCAGGACTGGAGTCACTTTCCTGCTTTTGTAAAATCTCTGCATTGTTTCTAAGCTGCATGTGGTTTGCAGCTTTTGTTTTTTGACAGTGACGTCAGAGGATCCTCCTCTGACAGCAGTTAAACCACTAACTAGTAGTAGAGTCACTTTATTGATCTCCAGAGGGATTATCTGTATTAGTTGTAGTTGTATAGAGCTTCAGTGCTGGGATCAGTGGGTCCTTTAAACTGGATTGTGTCTGTCTTTATATATAGTGTCACCTCTATATGTCTGAAGTGCTTCGTCCTGTCTGCTGCAGTGAATAAGAACTCAGGTTTCTCGGAGGTGGCCCTGGCTGGTCTTGCCAGCAAGGAGAACTTCTCCAGCGTCAACCTACGCAGCGTCAACATCTCAGAGCAGATGTCCAACAACAGCGCCGTACCCTACAAGAAACTCATGCTCCTGCAGGTCAAAGGTCAGTGGAGTCCACCGCACATAACCAGGCACACCTCCACTTCCAATTTATTTTGTGTTAATTCTGCTGACATAATCTTTATAAACTTTTTTGTAGAGGACCTTTCATACAGTGGCTGCAGAAAGTATTCAGACCCTTAAACTTTTCACTCTTTATTATATTGCAGCTATTTAATAAAATCATTTAGGTTCATTTTTCCTCATTAATGTACAAACAGTATCCCATAGTCAGAAAACATGAAATTGTTGCAGGTTTAAAGAAGAAAAAGTGAAACATCACACGACCATGAGTATTCAGAGCCTTCACTCAGTATTTAGTAGCAGCCATTTTGAGCTAATACAGCCATTAGTCTTGTTGAAAATGATGCAGCAGGTTTTTCACACCTGGATTTGGGATCCTTTAGCAGACTCCATGTAGTCTTTCATGTGTCTTCACTGAGAGGAAGCTTTCTTTGGGCCACTCTGCCATAAAGCCTCCACTGGTGGAGAGCTGCAGTGATGGTTGACTTTCTACAACTTTCTAGAACTTTCTCTATCTCCTGACTGCATTTCTGGAGCTCAGCCACAGTGATCTTTGGGTTCTTCTTCTCTGATTGTTCATGATTCTCATTTGCGCACACACACACACACACACACACACACACACACACAGGTCTTGAAGGATCAATACTGACAATCACAACACTGACTGATTTTCTGTGGCTTTAATACTAACAGTTCTCCTCTTCACCTTTTCACTGGCTTGTCTTTTCTTAGATTTACTGTCATATTAATAGTGTTCAGTAAAACAGTGTATTTAATATAATGTCAGAAGAATCAGTGCAACAAGACAGAAATTATCAGAAATCTACCATTTGTATTCATTGTCTTAGATAATTTTGTTGTTGTTCTGGTTTATAATGGGTGAAAAAATTTAAATTGATTGATTAAACTATTTGAGTATTTTTTAAGAAGCAAATGTTCAAATTCTCTGGTTCCAGCTTCTCTTCTCCTGGTTTCTTTAGTCTCTATAATAGTAAACTGATGATCTTTGGGTTGTGGACTGTTGGTCTGGACAAAAAAAGACATTTTAGGTTGAATCTTTAGCTTTGGGAAACAGTGATGGACATAGTTTCTGTTAATTGACTATCAAAATAGTTGTTAATTGCAGCCCCAATAATACTCAGTTTTTAATTGTATTTGTTTGTGATTCATGTAAATTAGCTGCAGTAACACTGCAATTTCCCTTTCCATTCACTCATAAAATATCCTTTTTTCCAATAGATTATTGCTTATCTAATAATTAAGACCAAGTTTTCAGATGTTTTAAAAGGAAGAATAAAAAATACGAACATCAGTGCAACAGTATTATAGTAGTCAATAATAAATTACTCAGGCTTTAAACTCGTTTTTTACAACATGAGTTGTATAATTTAACAGAAAGAACAGACATCAAACCAACACAGTCCTTCACTACATGAAACATATAGTTTTTTTTGTTTGTAGTGTAAATAAAAGCATGTGTAAATGATCCCGTTGGCCATGTTTAGAGATGAGGTAGCACTCATTACTTTACTCTGCAGCAGGTCATTTACAGCACTTACTTTATTGAAGCGCATGCTGGTGACCCACTGGTTTAAAGCAGTGATTCAGCCTGATGTCAGAACACTGATAAGCCTTTTCTCAGAGGAATCTTTCTTAGAAAGTAAAGCTTTCAATAGAAGATGCCAAGACAGCTTTTTTCAACCGTTATAAACTGTTTGTTTTGTGGAGACATATGTGACATATGGCCGTTTATATTCAGCAGTATATTTAACCGCTTATAAAAACAATAGCTCCTGTTTAACACAAAGATTTTGAAGGGTGCGGCTTCAGTGTTGTCCTTTCCTGGAGGAAATCTAAACTGGGAGAGGAGAGATGGTCTATTTTTGTGTTGGTGGGTGACAGCTGTGACTCTGACATTCTCCTCTGGTCACCTCACTCTATCCTGGGCTGATCCTCCGTCTGTAATCCAGACCAGATCCTCTGAACCAGGGTGACCTCCCTGTCTGGAGGTCACCTACTCCTCTCCATGACACTTAAAGAGCCAAACAGATCCTGAACCACCAAGGCACCTTGATTTAATTTTTAACCCATTTAACCTTTATAAGGTCTTTGGGTCTGTGGGACATATTTTCATTTTCAGTTTCATTGGCCTTGGCTCATTTTCTGCGAGGAACATAAATCATACATTTCTCTGACCCCTCCTTCACATTTTTACGCACTTGGAGTCTTTGGGGTAGTGAAAATGTGGAAATCATTGATCCTGTGCTCCTTCATTTCCCTCCTCCTCTTTTCTGGGCCTGTATGTGTGCAAACCAACTGCTGTTGGTGGGAAAGCACCCTAATCTGTAGTATAGTATTATATGAACAATAGTATTATATGAATATGCTTGTGTTGGATAGGATTAATGTGTTTTTCAGGCAGATGTTGTGTAAACTGACCTGAGAAAGTTACTTTTCTAATGAAATTCAAATAGATAACACACTATAGGTATCCAGTTATGGCTGTTTTATGATGCACTTCCTTATTTTGTTACATATTAATTATGCATTTCTGTTAATAAATGTGAGTTAAGAAAGGTAAAGGGAACAAATGTGTTGTTTATATTACTTATAAATGGAATGAAGGCAACATCTATGTATTTTAACAAAAAAGGTTTCAACATGCTGCATTAAAGGCCCCAAATGTAAAGTGTCCTCGGTAATAGCAGGACCCCTGTAATAAAGCAACAGACCCTATCAGGGCTAAACCCATCAACATCTATACGGTACTATACTATATATAACATCTCAGTCATTTTCTATTAAAAATATCTAAATGTTACTCATATATTTATTTCATGAAATGATCATAGACTTAGAAAAGGTTTCCCGTCTCTTCCTCCTCAGAACATGTTGAAGACAGAATGAGGTAGTTGTATTTATTAAATTAGTTTAATCATTTAATCATCCTATTTGTAACACCTGTAGTTTCAAGTCATTAAAATGCCAGTTTCTGGAAAAAGTATACCTAAATGAATGAATGAAGTTTATTCAATCATGACAACACAAACAACAATGAACAATGACTGAAAAGGCAGAAGCAAACTGCACCATGAAACAGCATGGTAAAACAACAACAATATGATAATTATATGCAGGAAACCATTTTAAATGGGTTAGACTCATGTATGAGATATTAGATAATGTCCCAACTCATTTATTTTTACTAATGACCATTTTTCCTTTATCACAGACATGTAAAAGAATAGGATGAAGACCAAAATTGTTTCCATGTCTGTGATAATGAAAACAGTCATTAGTAAAACTGAAAGAAAGACATGAACATCATGAACCTTATACACGTCCATCTTTATTAGTTGGAAATATATGTTTTTGTGATGTATGAACATACATGTCCAGAGTGTTGGACACGCTACTTTAAAACTGTAATGTGTCATTTATTAGCTGTTACTGTCATTTCAAAGTCATTTATTATATTACAATAGTATTGTGTTTAAAATGTAAGACCCTCCAATAACAAGTCTCCTAACCTCTGGATGCAGGAGAAGGTTCATTTAGTCTGTTTAGTGGTTTTATCTCCATCTCATGTTAACTTCATGTTACTATGGCCTCTCTGGAAATGTTAAATTACTGCTGCTATTTCAGGAAGTGGACACTTCTTTATGTGGAGAACAAAGTTCATTTGACTATGATGTTCTTCACATCCTGATGTTTCACTAACAGAAAGTAATGAGGAGAATGTTCTATCCAACGTTTCTGCAGCTTCACTCATCTCCATCTTCTGTCTGATGAGCCAAAAGGAGGTGAAATATTTTTGTGTGGAAGTTTCACTGCTGCTGATCTTGATTGATGATTTTAGTGAGTTTGTATGTTTCTCTCCTGGTTCATACACCAAAAAATCGTGACTTCCAGGTTTATTTCCATGTTCTGTGACCCATAGAAACTGATCAGTAGAGTCACCACCCATGATGCTCTGGGGCCTCCCATCATGCCCCGGGGTGATGAGAATGTATAAATTGGGAAAAAAACTCACACTTGAGTCAAATAATTCACTTGCTGACCACATTAAAATCTTTTCAAATGAAAGCAAAATAAATAAATAAAAACCTGTCCTCGCTCCAGAAACACAGTGCAACCATGCTGTCACACAGCTGTGACATCACAAAGGGAATAGAGACTTTTCCAGAGCTTTTCTGGCTGTTAGAAAGTCCATGAATTAAAAGTATGGAATCCACAGATCAGTAATGAACAGGGTTATAGCTGGGGGTGTCTTGGAGACAGTTTTATCAGCTTCTCTTTTACTCGTGACGTCTATGGGGAAAAATGATTTTTGGGTCCATGGGATTTTTATTGCAGTACCATGAGTGACCACTGGGGGTGCTGCTGAGAGGCGGTACCCTATCCAGGTTTATAATACATCCGTGGAGGTACCCTATCCAGGTTTATTATACATCCGTGGAGGTACCCTATCCAGGTTTATTATACATCCGTGGAGGTACCCTATCCAGGTTTATTATACATCCGTGGAGCTACCCTATCCAGGTTTATTATACATCAATGAGAATAACAATCCAGGTTAAAACACATTGCAATGCACATTACTGCTATTTGTACCAAATAAAATCTTACCTTTATTTTACCTGTAATCCCTTACATAACTGTTACAGCAAAAAAACTAAATGCATGCCACCTGTGTGTGTGTGTGTCTGTCTATGTCTGTCTGTCGTGTGTATGTGTGTCTGTCTGTCATGTTTGTGTATCTCTGTCTGTCTGTGTCTGTGTTTGTGTCTCCAGGACGACGTCATGTCCAGACCAGGCTAGTGGAGCCCAGAGCCTCTTCCCTCAACAGCGGTGACTGCTTCCTGCTCATCACGCCACACCTCTGCTTCATCTGGACCGGAGAGTTCGCCAACGTCATTGAGAAGAACAAGGTGGGCAAGATCTTGACTGGAAAAAAGGTCAAAGGTCACTGCATGCGTGTGAGGCTGAATACACATACGGGATGTAAACACAGCATGGGAGGAAACCATACAGGAAGGTGTGTGTGTGTGTGTGTGTGTGTGTGTGTGTGTGTGTGTGTGTGTGTGTGTGTGTGTGTGTGTGTGTGTGTGTGTGTGTGTGTGTGTGTGTGTGTGTGTGTGTGTGTGTGTGTGTGTGTGTGTGTGTGTGTGTGTGTGTGTGTGTGTGTGTGTGTGTGTGTGTGTGTGTGTGTGTGTGTGTGTGTGTGTGAGAGAATGTATGTGAGTGAGAAAACAGAGCTATTGTTTAAAGCCCAGACTGGTCTGATGCGTGTAATTGACCCAACAGAACACTGACCTCAATCTGAACTATGACCTACATTACTATAAGGCTTTGTTTGTTTCAGCTCATTAGAAAGTACCATCGCTTGATAAGAAGTTGATTCAGTGTAGTTATGAATTTCATCTCCACAATTATATTTAGCTTTGTTTTTTAACCCTCATGATGTGTTCCAGGTCAAATCTGAACCATTTCAAGTCATTTAAGTCATCAACCAAGTTTTTGTTGTTTTGGTTAATTTGATCAGATTCACCTAAGATTCCATAACTTTAGTAGTAGTATTCTAACAAAGTATTGTAAGTATAGTATATGATAAACAGTAGACTATGTTTCATCTAATTATTTCTTAGAGTCAAAATAATCCAGAAATTGTGTTTTTTTTAGACCTTGAATTCAGAGATGTATAACATACAGGCCATAAATAACTAATAGAAGTTCACAACTTATAATGTTCACAAGAAGTTATGTTGATAAAATAATCTAACACAACCAGAGGTGATAATATATGTATTATTACAGCTGTTATGATGAGTCTTAATGGAACAATTCAGTTTTACAAGAAACACCAAACTGATGAACATGAAACCAACACAACATGAGGGTTAATAAATGAATGTTTTCTTATTAGTGGTCTGGTGTTTTTCAGGCTGCAGAGTTGGCCAACTTCGTCCAGCGTAAGAGAGACTTGGGTTGTCGTTCTAACTACGTCCAGACCATCGAGGAGGGCGTCAACGCACACACCCGCGCTTCCAAGGAGTTCTGGAAGGTTCTGGGAGGCCAGACGAGTTATCAGCGTAAGGCTCTAGATCTGAGATCTGATGTCTAAACCAACTGATGCCTTTTAAAGATGCTGGTTTAAGAGTAGCATGGTTCTTCACCTTCTTCACCTTCATCTTCTTCACATTCATCTTTTTCACCTTCTTCATCTTCTTCACTGTCATCTTGTTCACCTTCTTCACCTTCTTCATCTTTTTCACCTTCATCTTCTTCACCTTCATCTTCTTCACCTTCTTCATCTTTTTCACCTTCATCTTCTTCACCTTCATCTTGTTCACCTTCTTCACCTTCATCTTCTTCACCTTCATCTTTTTCACCTTCATCTTGTTCACCTTCTTCACCTTCTTCATCTTTTTCACCTTCATCTTCTTCACCTTCATCTTGTTCACCTTCTTCATCTTTTTCACCTTCATCTTCTTCACCTTCTTCACCTTCATCTTTTTCACCTTCATCTTGTTCACCTTCTTCACCTTCTTCATCTTTTTCACCTTCATCTTCTTCACCTTCATCTTGTTCACCTTCTTCATCTTTTTCACCTTCATCTTCTTCACCTTCTTCACCTTCATCTTTTTCACCTTCATCTTTTTCACCTTCATCTTTTTCACCTTCATCTTGTTCACCTTCTTCACCTTCTTCATCTTTTTCACCTTCATCTTCTTCACCTTCATCTTGTTCACCTTCTTCATCTTTTTCACCTTCATCTTCTTCACCTTCTTCACCTTCATCTTTTTCACCTTCATCTTCTTCACCTTCTTCACCTTCACCTTCTTCATATTCTTCACCTTCTTCATCTTCTTTACCTTCATCTTCTTTACCTTCATCTTCTTTATCTTCTTTACCTTCTTCACCTTCATCTTCTTCACCTTCTTCTTCACGTCCTTCATCTTCTTCACCTTCTTCACCCTCATCTTCTTCATCTTCATCTTCTTCACCTTCTTCACCTTCTTCACCTTCACCTTCTTCATCATCTTCATCTTCTTCAGCGGCGGGGACACCAGATGAAGATGAGCTCTACGAGAGCGCCATCGTGGAGACAAACTGCATTTACCGTCTGATGGATGACAAGCTGGTGCCGGATGATGATTTTTGGGCCAAGATGCCACGTTGCTCCCTGCTCAACCCCAAGGAGGTGAGACTAACTTCCCCACTCACTAAACAGAAGTTTGATTTCTAAAGTAGACGTTGGATCGGTTGTCATTTTGGTCGTAAACCTCCTGTGATCTCTGTGCAGGTTCTGGTGTTCGACTTTGGCAGTGAGATGTACATATGGCATGGGAAGGAAGTGACGCTGGCCCAGAGGAAGGTGGCCTTCCAGCTGGCCAAGCACTTGTGGAACGGCACCTTTGACTACACCAACTGTGACATCAACCCGCTCGACCCAGGAGAATGCAACCCACTCATTCCCAAGTATGGAAACACATTAAAAATAAACTAGCTGCTTATATTTACAGTGCACAGGAGATGATGATGATGAACTAGCATGCACCCAGAAACTGGAAAAAAGTCAATGAGATGCTGCCATTTAATATTTGCTAATGTCTGTGTCAAACATCTACTGCAAAAAGGTCCACAACACTGGCACATTTTAATGATTAAATTCACTCTAATACGTAACTTTTCCAGATTCCAGAAATGTTGGAAAAGTTACTAGAGCCATGTCAAATATGTTGTCTAGATCTTAAGTTCTCAAGAGCAACAAGCTCAGCATATGTTAGCATTAGTATTAGCTTGTGTAGCAAGCTGAACAGCAGAAACACTAAGCATCAAATCCTCCATCGATCAAGTCCTACATTTATACAAATCAGCACAGGATTTATCTGTAATTCAGAATTCAATGTATTTGGACACTGGCATATATAATTTTATTGGCTTCTCTCCTACCTTCTTTTAATATTTGCACGATACGATGGATAACTACAAACCCCTCTGGTGACATTAGATAAAAAATAATGTCATACTATCTTGTGGCCACAAGATAGTTCTTGTTTTTGTTTCCATGGAGATAGAATTGATTGTTGCTGTAACTCAGTGAACATGGTGCAGGTGACTATCAACTACTGAAAGACTAGTAAGTGACTGATGAGGGCTGATGTGCTGGATTCTGTAGTAATTGATAAGATCCAAAGATGTATGTTTTTTGGTGTTTATTACAGGTAACACATGTCAGTAATCTGTCTACAATCAGCTGAGAAACTGCAACAAAAATGGTGATCTAATCATAATATATATGGTAGTAAAGCATCAGCAAAGTGAGACACCACCTCTCAGCCTCTCTTTATTCACTAAAACACACAGACACATCACCAGGATAATTAATGATTACTACCTGTATATGACAGGTCACATGACCATCATAGTCATAAGTCATGATCATGATCAGTTTTCAGAGGTGAAGTTGGCACCTTATTGGATATTATTATTGGATATTAATGTTCACTTGTGACTGAGCTTCATCAATTCAGGTTCAGTTAAACTAGAGTTCAGGTTATAGTACTTTAATCATGCTGTGATTTACTTTCCTTGCTGCTCACAGATCACCTGCAGTCTTTAATTAGACTGAAACTGTCAACTGTCCAATAACGAGCAACAACCAACATTACCTCCATGGCTGTGTGTTATTTATGTTTTACCCACTGTCTCCAGAGGGGCTCTGTAGATAACCACTGAAATTAAACATCTTCATGCATTGAGGTTATGTTATAGAGTTGTTGACTTCCTGGATCTTCTTGACCTTCAGGAAAGGTCAGGGCCGCCCTGACTGGGCTGTGTTTGGCAGACTAACTCAACACAACGAAACCACCCTGTTCAAAGAGAAATTCCTGGACTGGAGCGACTCCAGGACACAAGCCAGCCCCATAAAAACCACCAGTGATTACAACTCTGATCAAAAGGTATGGAGAAGGGCTTCATCAGAGTATTCCTGTTACTTGTATACTCAACCATCGCTTACTCTCCAGTTTGATCATTATCCTCAGGAGCAGTCCGCCCCTCATCCGCCTCGTGCATTCGATGCCGCCCTGATGCTGCCCCTCCATGTGGCGCCAGTCTGCACCAAGCTGGACGGGGTGGACGTGGGGCGGGGCTATGGCCTGGTGGAGGGGGAGGAGTGGCGCAGCTATGAGGTCACCACGCTGGCGGTGGAGGTTTGGCACATCCTGGAGTTCGACTACAGCCGCCTGCCACGCCAGAGCATCGGCCAGTTCCACGAGGGCGACACCTACGTGGTGAAGTGGAAGTACATGATCAGCACGGCGGGTCAGTCCCGAGTCACTGGGAGTCTGCACACTATATATAAAATAAATGTGTATATATATATATATATATATATATATATATATATATATATATATATATATATATATATATATATATATATATGTATGTATGTATATATATATGTATGCAGAGGTGATTTCTTTAAGACTGCAAGGGAAGCTGAACTTCCCCTGCTCTGTCAAAAAAATAAATGACCAAATTTGTGCAGCTGTGTTAACATTTTATTGACTATATGTAAATACTATACTCTGTTAGAACATGTTCATCTTGAAGAGTTCTTTCAGAATCAGCTACTTATCATAAATAAATAAATTTGTCCATACATTCCCATAGCATGTGAGCCGCCCTGATGCAGAGCATCTCTGGGAGTGAATGGAGTGTGGGCTGGACTTGATGTTGAGAGTCTGCATGGTGATTAGAGGAAAATCAGAATGTAGTTTTGACTGACAGGTTTCAAAAATATATAACATCACCTCAGCTGAATGATTTCAGTCCCATCACGGATTTTGCATGTGAAGTGGAATGACAAGCAGAGACTATTTGTTGACTTTCCAGAGCGAAATACTTCATTCTTACATTGTAAATAAATGACACTCACTGTATTTCATTGTTTCTTCTTTAAATAATATTTTCTTGTTCTTATTGTTATTGTTGTTCTAGTTTTAATTACCTTTTGCTCGATTCGATAGTGCAATCATACTCAGCTAGGAGTTACCAGCTAGCATAATGATAGCAAACAATGCTAACATTGGGAGAGTTTTCATATAAATACAGACATCCAGAGAGAGGTCAGACATACAGACAGAGAGATCCCCCCCCACTCCTATATATATACACAAGGTGTTTCATTCATTATACTTCAATAGGAATCATGATGTTAGGTTTATTGCATATAAACATAAATCCAAAATAGCCAGTCTTATCCTTGAGAGGAAATTGTTGAGTATATTGTACTTACGAAGTCTTTTTAATTATATACATTAGTGTTTTGATAAAAAAAAAAATATGCTGTTTTGTAATGTTATTAATATTCCTTCTTTCCCACCTGTCCATCAGTGGGGAGGAGACAGAAGCCGGAGCAGCTGAAGACAACAGGGCCTGGGAAGGAGAAGTGCTGCTACTTCTTCTGGCAGGGCCGCAACGCCACCATCAGTGAGAAAGGGACGTCAGCGCTGATGACGGTGGAGCTGGACGAGGAGCGAGGAGCACAGGTACATGGAAGTATGCTGCTTGCTCGGAGGACACCACTGTTACCTCTGCTTCTCTAATAATATGCAAAGAAAACATCAGAATGTGGTTAGTGAACTAAATCAAATACCAGGAAGAGAGAGTTACCTTTAAAATTGCAATAATCAATATCCTTATATAAACAAAGGATCTAAGTTAAACTTGTCACTGTGTAAAGGGGACATGCAAACATTATTTAAAATAAAAAGTAGAACAATAATAATTGGTGAAACCAGCTGGAGCTTTTTGGCTGATGCTGATTTTTAGTAGGAAGGAAACAGTCCCTAATCTGACTTGGATGAAGAATCATTTTTCTTTAAAACTGCTTTTAAAAACTTTAAGGTTTCAGTTTTGATTAGATCATTATTTTTTTATTAGTAATACACATGGATATTTAGAGGAAGACACATTTAAAAAATGGTCTTTGACCTTTTTCTGGGACCATGTAATTGAGGACCCGCCCTGATATTTCTGTACCTAATTATCGCGTGAACCCGTTTCCTTCATGCTCCTCCAGGTTCAGGTTCAGCAGGGGAAGGAGCCTCCATGCTACCTGCAGTGCTTCAAAGGAGGAATGGTTGTCCACTCAGGGAAAAGAGAAGAGGAGGAGAACTCACAGAGTAAGTTCACAATACTGATTTAAATACATCTATAAATATTATAATATTCTTCAGAGTAGCCTGGATGAATTAGAGCATTTATATTTGTGGATTTGAGCAGTAGTTAACCCTCTATTACATAGTGTTTTCGTATGGCAGCAATTACTTTATCTTCATTTATCTAAAAAGATGCAATATAAAAATGTTTTTACAGCTAAGCATGAAAGGGAGCTGTTATTTTGAAAGGTCTAGTAGTATTTCATGCAGTAGAGGGTTAACCCAGGTGAACCCATCTCCTCATGCTCGTCCTCCTCCTCCTGCTCCTCCTGCTCCTCCATCTCCTCCTCCTCTTCCTTCTCCTCCTCTTCCTATTCCTGCTCCTCCTCCTTCTGCTCCTCCTGCTCCTCCTCCTCTTGCACTTCCTCCTCTTGCACTTCCTCTTGCTCCTCCTCCTCCTCCTGCTCCTCCAGGTGACTGGCGTCTGTACTGTGTTCGTGGGGAGGTGGAGGTGGAGGGCCACCTGCTGGAGGTGGCGTGTCACTGCAGCAGCCTTCGTTCCAGGGTGTCCATGGTGCTGCTGAGTGTTGGTCAGGCTCTCATCTACCTGTGGCACGGCTGCAAGTCTCAGCCTCACACACGGGAGGTGGCACACACCGCCGCCGCCAGCATCAGACAACAGTGAGTGAATTGTTTCAGAAAAAAAAAAGAAAGAAAAGATCTACAGAGTGGGCCGTGGTCATCCGTGACGGCTTTTGTCTCTGTGCAGTTGTCCTCTGGAAGCCGGGCTGCACAGCAGCAGCAAGGTCACCATCCAGGAATGTGATGAAGGAGCCGAGCCAGGGGGATTCTGGGAAGCCCTGGGGAGGAGGGACAGGAAGGCGTACGACTGCATGCTGCAGGGTGGGTGAAGCAAAGAGACAACGTCCTGTTGTCTGATTCAGCAATTTCAGGAGTTATATTTGACATGTGTTAATCTCTGCCTTCACAACAATGAATCTAATGCTTGTCAATGCTGCTGTTTACCATTCACCTACCTCCAAACACCTCAGCTGCTGGAATATTTGTCCTGTGGAGGCTGTGATGATACTGCATCCTCTACTGCATGAAATATTACTTAGACATGATACACAAATGTTTTGAATGTTTTTATTATTTAAAATGGCCTAAATAATAGATATATCCAAAAGTGCATGAATACAGTGCATCCAGAAAGTATTCACAGTGCATCACTTTTTCCACATTTTGTTATGTTACAGCCTTATTCCATAATGGATTCAATTCATTTTTTCCTAAAAATTCTACACACAACACCCCATAATGACAAATCTATTTTAGATATTAGGGAAAACATATAATATCAAAATTGAATTAAATCTAAAAAAATTATAAAGTTCACTTATCCCAGATAGTGGCTTCAGATTTTTATTTGGTAAAATGTTTCCAAAATTCTCCATAACAGACAACCTTCAGTTGTGAGACAGTGATGCTCACATGTTAAATGCCCATGAGCAAACAGGATATCCTGGTCATGTGACCTTATAAATGATGTGAATTGTAGCCATAAGACAACACTATGCAGTAGAGAGTTAACCAGAGTTCTTTGACCCTCAGATCCAGGCAGGTTTAACTTCACACCTCGTCTCTACCAGCTGAACAGCAGCTCAGGGGAGTTTGCAGCCATCGAGTTTCTCTACCCGGCCCGAGACCCCAGGAAGGTGAACTCCATGCCGTTCCTGCAGGAGGACCTGTATGCCGCTTCCCAACCAGGTACCCACTGCAGCCGGGAATGTACCAATGCTTTATTTTATGGGCCAACAGAATATCCCAGACACTTTCTGAAAAGAAGAAAATGGAGATGATATTCAGTCATATTTTTACTACTTTTATTTAATTATTGGAAAACTATGGACCTGTAACAAGTGTTACAATGAGTGAGATACGTAAACCTGCTTTACATAGCAATGCCTTATTAACTCTAAACCACTGTAAACTGTAAACCAGACCAGACAGACTATGAATCTATATATGCAAACACCCTATTAAGCCTGACTATAAGTATTTCTTCAAACATTGATCCTGTGCTTGATATTTGTTAATTTTCTAGTGCATCTAAACCAGAGATCACCAACCCTGGTCCTAGAGACCGGTGTGGGTCCAGGTTTTAGTTCCAGCCTACACTAACAACCTGATTCTACTAATGAAGGTCCTAATCAAAGACGCTAGTGGTTCATTACTAGAGTCAGGTGTGTTACTGCTGGTTGGAACTAAAACCTGGATCCACAGTGACTCTCTAGGACCAGGGTTCCCCAGCCCTGGCCTAGACCTTTAAGCATGTAGTGGCTGTGGCATCATGCTCTTGTTGTGTGTTCAGCTCTGTTCCTGGTGGACAACCACCATGAGGTGTACCTGTGGCAGGGCTGGTGGCCTCAGGACAGTGAAAGCACCGGCTCGGCCCAGATCCGCTGGGACTCAGACAGGAAGTGTGCCATGGAGACGGTGCTGCAGTACTGTAAAGGTACTCCACTTCCATTCCTAACATGACTCCACACAGTAATAGAGCAGTCATTTCACTAAATAAAACAGTGTAGTTCTTATTTTCAGGAACTAGTTCATCCTCAGACCTCACGACGTCCACACTGTGTAAATGAATCCAACAGCAGCAACCACACATGGATTTTTATAAAAGAAAAGTCATTGATTTGTTTTTGTTTCTTTTCCACAGAGAAGAATGAGAAAAAGCCTCCTAAAGCGTATCTGATCCATGCTGGTCTGGAGCCGCTCACCTTCACCAACATGTTCCCCAGCTGGGAGCACAGAGAGGACATCGCTGAGATCACTGAGAGGGTGTGTGCAGGAAACTCTGTTATCTCATTACTCCCAGTCCATAACCTTATATCAGGCCATCAGTGAACACTCATACACTTTATCCTGCAAAGCAACACACACTCATACACTTTCTGCTGCAAAACAACACACGCATATACACTTTCTGCTGCAAAACAACACACTCATACACTTTATCCTGCAAAGCAACACACACTCATACCACATCAAGTCAGCTCAGTCCAGGTATAAGCCGCTATCCCTCATTGATTCTTCTAATTTGATTTATTCTATTATCTGCTCTCCTGCTCTTTGGGTGCTTTTCCATTGAAGTTCTTTTCCTGTGTGTGTGTGTGTGTGTGTGTGTGTGTGTGTTCGTTCGTGTGTGTGTGTGTTCGTTCGTGTGTGTGTGTGTGTGTGTGTGTGTTCGTTCGTGTGTGTGTGTGTGTGTGTGTGTTCGTTCGTGTGTGTGTGTGTGTGTGTGTGTGTGTGTTCGTGTGTTTGTGTGTGTGTGTTCAGGAGTCAGAGGTGTGTAACCAGATCATCCTGGTGGAGGACGTGTTGGCCAGACTCTGTCAGACCTCCTTCCCTCTGGCTGACCTCCTGGCCCGGCCGCTGCCTGAGGGCGTTGACCCTCTTCACCTGGAGGTCTACCTCTCTGATGAGGACTTTGAGGTAAGAAATCTACACTTTACAAATCATTTCTAATGTCACTTTAACCATTTAAATCCACATTATTTTTGAAGTTTTCATACCTATACAGGTATGATATGGAAACATTTAGAACAGTAAAGGTTGAGTATGACATTAAATAGAATAACAGAAATATATTTTCTGTGGAGGATGAGGAGATAGGATCTATTACAGGTTTCACCAGGACAGCATCAGACCCTCCAACAACAGAAGCTCCTTAACCTGTAGAGCATTGCTCTGCTGCAGAAATACAGGGTTAACTTACTGAACAGTGAGAAAACTCTGAGTAACATTTAGATTTTCAATCTTGAGTAGAATATGAAGTTTCCAGTGGGCTTAAATGGGTTAAAGCTGCTAATATATATAGTATATATAAGTTATACTATATATGTGTTATATAATATGTTATATAATATATTTAAGCTGTATAATATATATAAGTTCATTGTTCTATTGCAACAGTGTCAGATTTGTTGGTGTTTTCCATGTTGCAGAAAGTCTTATATATTCATCCTGTATTTGTCTTTCTTGATCATTAAGCGTTTTCATCTTCCCCCTCTGCTTATTCTTTTCTTAATTTTCTCATCACAATCCTATCTTCATCCTTTGTCTTTTTTGTAAACTTATCTGTTTGATTCATTCCACCCTCCAGGGTGTAGGTGCTTATGGAAAGGTGAGTTGTCTGACATGAGCATGGATGACTCATGTTGTACAGCATCCTTATCAACTTCGCTATAATCCATTTCCTCTATGACTATTCTCTTATGTCTCCATAATAAAAACATCTAACTTCTTCCATTTTGTTCAGCATGCTGTTCACTCACACTCTGCAAACTGATGTGGACTGAGACCCCGAGGGTCAAACTTGAACGAGGCCATTCTTTGTGAAGATGAGCTGAAGAATGCCGGCTGTGTTTTTTGAATCTCACTGCAGCATGAGTGTGTTGTGGAGGTTACTCCACCTGCAGCTTGCATGGTGAGGGATGTGTGTGTATGTGTGTCTGGTGTCCTTGATGCTGACATGTGTGTGTGTGTTCCCACAGAAAGGCCTGGACCTGACCAGAGAGGAGTTTGCAGCTCTGCCTGGCTGGAAGCAGGTGAACGTGAAGAAGGCCAAAGGACTGTTCTAAACATTTCAGACGCCATGTTTCCTCTTCATTCCTGGTTAAAGGCTCAGGGCCAGCCTGTCCTGGGTCTGGTTCCTGGTTCAGGGCCACCCTGTCCTGGGTCTGTGATGGAGGTCTGAGGAGGCAGCGTCTCATCTTTCTGTGTTTAGTTGTGTAGGGAACACATGTAGACGCCACAGCTCTGAGTGTTAATGTGGCTTCTTTAGAATCACACTGTTAATGTACATATGTAGCATCCCAGCACAGACGGGGCTGGAGTCAGGAACAGGTTTACCAGCCTGTTTAACTCCTCTCCAGGCTCTCTGCTACTCCTCTATGTATGTTTGAGCATTACAAATAATTTATATTTATATCAAATCCATGATGAAGCTTCCTGAATAATCACTGAGCAAAATAAATTGTGTAATTAACATGGAGGAAGCTTGTGTCATGTGTTGTTAAATATTGAATATTAGGGTTTAATCCTCTCACTGTACAGTTCACCATTTGCCACTTAACAGTCAAGATGACGCAGCTTCATTTTGAATGCCTCTAGTGTCATTGTTTCAGGTAAAAGAATGAAAAAGGCTTGATTAATGGCAGAGATAGTGATAATGGAATGTATTTGATTTTTAAACCCTACAGTGTATAGTGCCTTGCTTTTGTGTACAGTTTATATACAGATTCTAGTCTGCATTTTGAAGACTCTTTGTGATATAAAGAACTATTAGAGAAATAAAGTCTGGAAGTTGGATATCAGAACACTTTTGGTTCTCTTCATGAGTCAGAGCTTCTCTACAGTCCTGTTGGTTCCTCAAAACTAACTTCATATATCTCTGCTGCTTTATGCTGGTTTATACTCTCACTATCCAGTAGAGGGCAGTCTAGCACTAGTATATTTAGTGCTATACTAGTGCTATACTAGTATAGCACTAAATAGATTCATGTCTGAGTGTCTGATGTACAAAACTAAATAATTCACTATTAACACGCTGTGTCTGCACCAGTGTTTTATAGTAAAACTACTCTATTTATTTGACTAAATAAAACATATTACACAGAATGCATGTCATAGATTATTAATTTTAATTCATTATTAATATTGTAATAATGGCATTTTATTGAAGGTGCCTAATGTATTAACCCTCTATTGAATAGTGTTGTCATGGGGCAACAATTACTTTATCTTCATATTTCTAAAAATCTGTGATATAAAATCTGTTTTTACAGTTAGGTGTGAAAAGTGGGCTTTTATTTTTTAAGGACATACAATTTATGAGGTCACATGACCAGGATATCCTGTTTGCTCATGAACAACAAAGACTGTCTTCATTCTGAATTTGTACAAATTTTTACCGAATTCAAAATTTTGCTTAACTTAATTTTACTTTAATTCAATTTTGATATAATTTTTTTTACTAATATGCTAAAAATAGATTTGTTCCCATATGGCAACAATATGCAAATATGATAAATACCTAGTGTATACAACTTAATGTAGTCCCATTGACTTATGTAGCATGAAACTATCCTGAGGTAGTTCATGCTACAATTTTTTCTTATATTTCTTAAATATCTCTATTATTTAGGCCATTTAAAGTAATAAAAACATTCAAAACATTTTTACCATGTCTAAGTAATAGTTAATTCAATAGAGAGTTAATTCAATTGCAAAATGGGGAAAAAACATTGTCCTTTGTTGATCAATCAGTATTCAAATTATGTTTACTGTTAATATGGTAGAAAAATTGGATCTTTTTTAAAATCTTAATTAAAATATTCAAACTTGTTTATGCTTACTTAAAGGAAGATGCATATAAAATACAAACATATTACCCAATGATAATATATTAAATTGGCTCCTTTCATTTATTTCATTACCTTAGTATTCTTGGCAGTCAATAAACAGAACAATCAGGGAGGAACCTGTTAGAAAAGCTCTGGTAATCAGTGGAGGAGGATTCCTGCAACATGACAAAGAGAAGAGTAAGGTGATATCTGTATGAATGAGTCTGTGGGTTGTTGCTTTGATGTTGCAGCATCTGTCCTATAGCTGCATCAGTGTGGATGGTAGTCACTCATCTAATGGAGCTATGACTCCATGTGATGGTCTTATTATTCCAACAGCAACACTCTATGGATTCTGTTGAGAGGATGGAAAAGCTCCATTAGCCTATGTGAAGTCACATGCAGGTGAAAGCTACAATCAGCAGTTTGACCTGTCAAACATCACAGCCTCATTTTCCAGGCCGTCCTCCAATTCCACACACACACACACGCTGAAAGCTCTCAGATGTTCTCAATATCAAACCGTTGGCCTGTGTTGAGGAACAAGAGCAATTACAGGGGAATTTCATGCAATCACAGTAGAACAATATACACAGCAGGTTTGTGTGGATGGAGCTCTTCATCCAACTGTTGCTGCAGTGTTGCTCAACATCTCCACAGCCTCGCTGACAGCCCCACACAGCAACGACACAAACAAGAAGCTGTTGCCTTCTTCTTCTTTTTCCTGAGAAGGAGGTGAGGAGCTGGTGGTTCTTGCTGGTTTTCATCTCTGTTACATGTTGAATTGTTGGATGCTGCCTGAGCTGGATTCTTGTTACACATGCCTCCTCTGAACTCTGGCCTGTGAGGAGTTTGAATGTGCTATATGGTGCATATCTGCCCACCCACTCAATGCAACATGCTACCCCCAACACACACACAGACACAGACACACTGCCGGGTGTGTGTAGTATCTGTGAGCCTGTTTTGACTCAGATCCCAGTTTCTGCACTGAGCTCCAACCTCCTTTTCTATTGACACAATCCCTTTATAGGATGCAAAACACCATCTCACACACACACACACGTACAGTACAATATGTAAATATACACACAGTTGTTGCTATTATATTCCTACAGGACAAAATGTACTGTAAGTCAGTAGCCATAGTGCAGAATATAGTGCAATGTAAATGTTAATTATAAAAAAGCATATTTTTACTTTGTTACTGACTGAAAGTTGCTGTGTTTCAGTCGCCCTGTGCTGATTATCTCTGTTAGTTCTGAGTTAGCATTACTTCATGAGGCTCAGATCTGACAAGAATCACACAAAAAAACTTGGAAAAACAGAGAAATTGTAATCTTGTCATCAGTGGTGGAAAATAATCAAGAACATTTATTTAAGCACTCTACTTACAGGGTCAGTTCACCCAAATCACAAGAAAAAACATATTTTCTCACTGAACCTCATGTGATCTCTAACCACGCACAGAGTTTGAGTTTTATTTGCTGAGGATTTAGAGATTTCTGCCTCCACCCATACACAGTTTAATTTGTCCTGCTCATCTTTAGGGACTCTTTCTTTCTAGTAACTAGTTCAATTATCTTATCATATTCCTCTGAGATTTGAAATTGTATTACTTGGTTACTCATGCAATAAATTTGTAGAAATTCAGTAAAATACGTGGGATCACCACAAAAAGTCAACATACAACATCTCTTCTGTCCAATGTCAAATATGTTTTTGTAAATTGGCTGTTCAGAAGTATTTGTACTTTAAGTATTAGTCTATCTTGCATTACTTTTTACTTCAACTCCACATTTTGGAGGTAAAAAACCTGTTACATATTACTATACTTTTAAATGTTCGTGCAAAACTCTATTTTGTTTTCAACAATGATTGATTTGCTCCATAAATGGAAAAAAACTGGTGTGTAAAAATTCCTTTTTTGCATTGACAATTGTTTACATGTGAGCAAAATTTAAAAGTGATGATGAAGATTTAGGTTTTAAAATGAAATTCTTTAATTTGCCAAATATCATTGAATATTTATTTAGCAAGATTATACCAGCTTACAGTACCATTAAAGTTAGACATTTAACCTATGGTTAAAGTAGGCAATTTAGTTTTTGATGCATTTGTCAATGTCAGTGTTTGTCGAAATCCAGACTGGTCATAAAGGTCTCAGCCAATTACAGCTCACTTCAGAAAGTGTGATTTTTCAGGCCAGATTTGAGTGAACATCTCAGCTCCTCAGGAGTTTTAGCTGTAATGACAGAAGCTCATAGCGAGAAGATAGCAGTGTTGGCAACAGATGCTTATTCAGCTAAGCAAGTAAAAAAAGCAAGTTGAAGAAGCCAAAAAGGAATCTTAGAGAGTTTCACAAAAACACATTGGGAAATGCATGCAAATCATAGTTTAAATCCTAGAAAGAAAGATCTGTGAACAACAGTTTGAAGTTGGACTCTGAGCTGCTGTTCATCTACTGGACGGTAAGCTGCTAGCTTATAGATATATTTCTGTCATATCTAAATGTGTTGTAACATTCGTGTGTTTTGATAAGTCACTTAGATAAAGTTACCATGAAAACTGTTGATTTATGGCTGTACTGTTTAGCATTATGCTAACTTTTTCTTTGCTGTTGTAACTGTTAGTTTTTGCTAGGTGTTGCTATGTGCTCTCATGGTTTGCTAGCTTGCATGTGCATGGCAGGCAGAACAGAAATACAGAGAGGAGGGGAAAGGAAGTACTTCTACTGAAGTTTCATATCTGATTTTCAAAGTTGCAGACCCCAGCTTTAGTGTCACCATCATCACTACTGGCTCATGTTTGCAGCTGAGCAGATCTGCCAATGGACCGGACCTTTGTATACATTTTAGTTCCACACATGGGAAGTAGGGTTTCATAGGGAGAATATGTGGGAAAATAAGAGGAAAAGTAATAACCCCCAGACAGACACAGGTAGTGCAACTCTCCTAATACTGAGAACAGAGTTCATCATGCAGTTTCTTAGGGTCCAATGATATAATATTATAAATAACCAAAAGCCCCTTCACAGAGTCTGGAACTTACAGGATTCTTGGCCCAGTTAGAAAACCATGTGCATGTCCACTATCAGTGGGATTTTGAAGGTGATTCTGTATTGTACTAGTTTGGCTAAGCCAGACAGAACAGTACAGTACAACACATGACAACTTATACTTTATAGTTACTATATATACAAAATAAAATGCAATATTATAGCCTTAACCACACAATTGCGTTATATTAACTAGTAAAATTATCTCTTCCTCAACCAAAATGATACTACTTTAAAGTTTTATTTAAAGGAATAGTTCTACATTTTAGGAATATGAGAAGAAGGTAGCATTCTTTCTAATGAGAGTGATATCATCTTCAATTTTTCAGAGATTTAATCATCAGAGAGAAATTTAATATAATGTAAATGTTTTTTTTCCCCAATACTTTGCACTATACCTTTAAAGGTTCCATATTATTCACTTTTCCTGGACTTAAAATTTTAATATCCCTAATAAGATATAGTTGACATTTTAACAATTTTCATTTTTCACATTCCTCTCTCTAGATCTCCAGCAACAACAGATTGTTTTGTGTCTTTGTCATTAATATTAATGACTTCATGGTTGTCGTGACATTTAAAGGAATGATTTCTGAATACAGACTGTGTGCATTTCTCTGTGGATTGAGAGTTTTGAAACATGGGACAGTATTTATAGAACATCTAGACCTTCTAATCAAATCTCACGTTCTATGATAAGGGGCCTTTAAGTGCATTTATGATCATATTATCCCTACATACTGTCCCTTACATAGTGTTGTTATATGCCAACAATTACTTTATATTCATTTTTCTAAAATGCTGTGATATAAAATCTGTGTTTCTACAGCTAGGTGTAATAAGGGGGCTTTTATTTTGAAGGACATACAATTTATGAATTCACATGATTTTGTAGTTTTAGTTTATTTTAGTTGTATTAGTTTTTTTTGAGTAGTTTTTTTTCTAATATTCTAAAATAGATTGTATTTGGAAATAATGTGATAAATTCGTAGTGTATACAACCTAATGGTGTCCCATTGAGCATGAAACTATCTTGAGACTATGTTTACTTTTTCTTATATATAATTTTTACCATGTCTAAGTGATATTTCCTGCAGTAGAGGGTTAAAGTACATATAGGAACATTTTTACATTACATTAAATGAATGAAGAACTTTCTACTGAGATACTGTCAAAAGTCAATGAAGGTTGGACAAAAACATGCTTGTTGGTACGTGATGGTCATTCTCACTGAGTTGCTACAGAGTAAAACTCTATGCAGCTGCAGTGGGTAAAGGTGAAACTGTAATGCTTGAGATTAATTATTAGATTATGCAAAGGGTAATTAAAATATCAGTCAATATTTACTGGGCCATATGCCACAGGCGCTTGTGCAGCCTGTGAAATCAAATAGCCCAAACAGGGGGTGAAAAGCCCTTTGGCAGGTATCTCCCTAATGCTCTTAACCATCTGTCTATGCTCAGCCCACTTCCACTGTAACATCAGGTTTTATTTATGAGAGCGGTGTTAATTCAACACTGGCTTAGGTGTGAAGTGGCAGGGTTGAGCTTTAGCATCATTTATTTGATAGTATTTGGTGGTATTTGGTGATATTTATTTGGTAGTATTTGGTGGTATTTTGTGGTATTTATTTGGTATTATTTGGTGGTATTTGGTGGTATTTGGCAGTATTTATTTGGTCGTATTTGGTAGTATTTGGTGGTATTTGGTGATATTTATCTGGTGGTATTTGGTGGTGTTTATTTGGTGGTATTTGATAGTATTTGGTGGTAATTATTTGGTAGTATTTGGTTGTATTTGGTAGTATTTGGTAGTACTCTGTGGTATTTGGTGGTATTTATTTGGTAGTATTTGGTTGTATTTGGCAGTATTTGGTAGTACTGTGTGATATTTGGTGGTATTTGTTAGTATTTGGTGGTATTTGGCAGCTGCCTCTCCTCTGGATAGAATCTGACGAGCAGAGAACAATGAGCCCAAATAAAACTCAACAGCTTCTGCTGCCTTTTCAGAGATTATCACTCAGTACAATAGAGGGATGAGTCTACTCTCTTTTCTCCTTTCCTCTCCTCCTTTTCTCCTCTTCTTTCCTCTCTTCATCTCCTCCTCATTTCTCTTCTCTCCTCCTCTCTTCTAATGTCTCTTTCTCCTCCTCTTTCCTTTCCTTCTTTTATCCTATTCTGTTTATTCTTCTTTTCCTCCCTTGATCTCCTCCTTTCCTCTCCTCCTACTGTCTCTGCCCCTCTTTTCTTTTCTCACCCTCTTCTTCTCTACTCCTTTCCTCCCTCCCTTTCTCTCCTCTCTTCCTTTTTCTATTTCCTCTTTTCTCCTCTTCTCTCCTGTCTCCTCTCTTACTCTCCTTTTCTCTCCTCCCCTCTCTTAGGCCCACACACACCTCCTGTCTATTAAGCCACTTCAAATACTCTGGGCTCAGGTGATTTATGGGAAATGAATTTCAAAAACTGTTTTATTTTTCTTCTCCTCCTGCCCTGTGCTGTTGGAGGTGAGGTCAGCTTGTTATCCCACATTTAGATCTGTATCCTGATGGAACCCATAACAGTGGTGTGGATTTACAGTCTATATCATGTGGATTTACAGTCTATAACGTGGATTTACAGTCTATAACATGTGGATTTACAGTCTATAACATGTGGTTTTACAGTCTATATCATGTGGATTTATAGTCTATAACATGCAGATTTACAGTCTATAACATGTGGATTTACAGTCTATATCATGTGGATTTACAGTCTATAACATGGATTTACAGTCTATAACATGTGGATTTACAGTCTATAACGTGGATTTACAGTCTATAACGTGGATTTACAGTCTATAACATGTGGATTTACAGTCTATATCATGTGGATTTATAGTCTAACATGTAGATTTACAGTCTATATCATGTGGATTTACAGTCTATAATGTGGATTTACAGTCTATAACATGTAGATTTACAGTCTATATCATGTGGATTTACAGTCTATAATGTGGAATTACAGTCTATAACATGTGGATTTACAGTCTATAACATGTGGATTTACAGTCTATAACATGTGGATTTACAGTCTATATCATGCGGATTTATAGTCTATAACATGTAGATTTACAGTCTATAACATGTGGATTTACAGTCTATAACATGTAGATTTACAGTCTATAACATGTGGATTTACAGTCTATATCATGTGGATTTATAGTCTAACATGTAGATTTACAGTCTATATCATGTGGATTTACAGTCTATAACGTGGAATTACAGTCTATAACATGTGGATTTACAGTCTATAACATGTGGATTTACAGTCTATAACATGTGGATTTACAGTCTATAACGTGGATTTACAGTCTATAACCTGTGGATTTACAGTCTATAACATGTGGATTTACAGTCTATAACATGTGGATTTACAGTCTATATCATGTGGATTTACAGTCTATAACATGTGGATTTACAGTCTATAACATGTAGATTTACAGTCTATATCATGTGGATTTACAGTCTATAATGTGGAATTACAGTCTATAACATGTGGATTTACAGTCTATAACATGTGGATTTACAGTCTATAACATGTGGATTTACAGTCTATATCATGCGGATTTATAGTCTATAACATGTAGATTTACAGTCTATAACATGTGGATTTACAGTCTGTAACATGTAGATTTACAGTCTATAACATGTGGATTTACAGTCTATATCATGTGGATTTATAGTCTAACATGTAGATTTACAGTCTATATCATGTGGATTTACAGTCTATAACGTGGAATTACAGTCTATAACATGTGGATTTACAGTCTATAACATGTGGATTTACAGTCTATATCATGCGGATTTATAGTCTATAACATGTAGATTTACAGTCTATAACATGTGGATTTACAGTCTATAACATGTGGATTTACAGTCTATAACATGTGGATTTACAGTCTATAACATGTGGATTTACAGTCTATAACATGTGGATTTACAGTCTATAACATGTTGATTTACAGTCTATAACATGTGGATTTACAGTCTATAACATGTAGATTTACAGTCTATAACATGTGGATTTACAGTCTATAACATGGATTTACGGTCAATATTGTGGATTTACAGTCTATAACATGTGGATTTACAGTCTATATTGTGGATTTACAGTCTATAACATGTGGATTTACAGTCTATAACATGTTGATTTATAGTCTATAACATGTGGATTTACAGTCTATAACATGTAGATTTACAGTCTATAACATGTAGATTTACAGTCTATATTGTGGATTTACAGTCTATAACATGTGGATTTACAGTCTATAACATGTTGATTTACAGTCTATAACATGTGGATTTACAGTCTATAACATGTGGATTTACAGTCTATAACATGTAGATTTAGAGTCTATAACATCTGGATTTACAGTCTATAACATGTGGATTTACAGTCTATAACATGTTGATTTACAGTCTATAACATGTGGATTTACAGTCTATAACATGTAGATTTACAGTCTATAACATGTGGATTTACAGTCTATAACATGGATTTACGGTCAATATTGTGGATTTACAGTCTATAACATGTGGATTTACAGTCTATATTGTGGATTTACAGTCTATAACATGTGGATTTACAGTCTATAACATGTTGATTTATAGTCTATAACATGTGGATTTACAGTCTATAACATGTAGATTTACAGTCTATAACATGTAGATTTACAGTCTATATTGTGGATTTACAGTCTATAACATGTGGATTTACAGTCTATAACATGTTGATTTACAGTCTATAACATGTGGATTTACAGTCTATAACATGTGGATTTACAGTCTATAACATGTTGATTTACAGTCTATAACATGTGGATTTACAGTCTATAACATGTAGATTTACAGTCTATAACATGTGGATTTACAGTCTATAACATGGATTTACGGTCAATATTGTGGATTTACAGTCTATAACATGTGGATTTACAGTCTATAACATGTTGATTTATAGTCTATAACATGTGGATTTACAGTCTATAACATGTAGATTTACAGTCTATAACATGTAGATTTACAGTCTATAACATGTAGATTTACAGTCTATATTGTGGATTTACAGTCTATAACATGTGGATTTACAGTCTATAACATGTTGATTTACAGTCTATAACATGTGGATTTACAGTCTATAACATGTTGATTTACAGTCTATAACATGTGGATTTACAGTCTATAACATGTAGATTTACAGTCTATAACATGTGGATTTACAGTCTATAACATGGATTTACGGTCAATATTGTGGATTTACAGTCTATAACATGTGGATTTACAGTCTATAACGTGGATTTGCAGTCTATAACATGTGGATTTACAGTCTATAACATGCGGATTTACAGTCTATAACATGTGGATTTACAGTCTATAACATGTAGATTTACAGTCTATAACATGTGGATTTACAGTCTATAACATGTGGATTTACAGTCTATAACATAGATTTACAGTCTATAACATATAGATTTACAGTCTATATCATGTGGATTTACAGTCTATAACATGTGGATTTACAGTATATAACGTGTGGATTTAATTTCAATTTCAGTTTTATTTATATAGCCCAATATTACAACACAGTTGTGTCAAAGTGCTTCACAAAATTCAGTCCAAAGTGACTCAGACATCCCCCGTCCTTAGACCCTCCTCGGCAAGGAAAAACTCCAGTGGGAAAGAACAAAACCACAGTGAAGGAGAGATCCACTCCATGGACGGACAGGCTATAGATGAACTAGGACTGACAGACATCTATCTGATGATGATGTATTAGTCTGTAAAGATGTTTCATTCTGTAGAGATGCCGTAGGGTGGCGGCAGAAGGGTGGGTCCAACCAGGAGGGGCCTCGATGAGTCGTATCAGGAGTCGTCATCATTGGGCCTCATGTGGTTGAACTGAAACAGTAGCCCCTCCCTGAAGGGAAGTGGGGAGAAGGACTCCGGGTGAATAGTGATGTAAAGACTAGATACTGTTTATTAATGACAGACAGTGGTACATGGTACCAGAAAGAGATGATAGAGCTCAGTGCACTGTACTTCCCCCAGCATTCTGACTCCTAGGGCAGCTTAGACTGAACTGTGGGTTTAAGTCTACCATTAGCTACCCTGACCATAGGCCTTTTGGAATAGGAATGTTTTCAGTCTAACCTTAAATGCACAGACTGTGTCGGCCTCTTTAATATCAGTTGGGAGTTGGTTCCGTAAAACGGGCTTGGTAACTAAAGGCTCTAGCTCCTACTGTATTTTTATGGACCCGTGGAACTACCAGTAGACCTGCATTCTGAGACCGCAGTGTTCTATTTGGATGGTATGGGATAAGGGCATCTTTAAGATAAGAGGGGCCCATACCATTGATGGTTTTCTAACTGAGAAGTAGGATTTTATTCTAAACTCAACAGGAAGCCAATGAAGGGCTTGGAGTATGGGGCTGATGTGCTCTCTTTTATTAGTTCCTGTTAATAAACAAGCCGCTGCGTTTTGAACCAGCTGAAAACTTCTTAGGGAACTTTTAGGACACGCTACTAATAGGGAGTTACAGTAATCTAGTCTAGATGTAATAAACACATGGATTAGTTTTTCCGAGTCATTTTTAGACAGGATATTTCTAATTTTGGCTATGTTACAAAGGTGAAAGAAGGCTGTTCTACAGGCTTGATTAATATGAGCTTTGAATAATAAGTCTGACTCAAATAAAACTCCTAGGTTTTTAACTGTGGCGCTGGAGGCTATCCTCACATTATCCAGAGTGACTATCTGCTCAGATAGGGACTCTCTAACACTTTTAGGGCCTAATATACTAACTTTTAATAAGTTTTATCAGGGTTGAGTAACAGATAATTAACGGACATCCAGGTCTTTATGTCTCTAACACAGGTGCTTAGTTTATGTACTAGCCTGATCTGATCAGGTTTAATTGATAAGTATAGCTGTGTGTCATCTGCGTAGCAGTGGAAATTAATGCCATGTTTTCTAATATTACCCAAGGGCAGCATGTATAGAGTAATATATTTACAGTATATAACGTGGATTTACAGTATATAAAATGTAGATTTACAGTATATAAAGTGTGGATTTACAGTATATAACGTTTAGATTTACAGTATATAACATGGATTTACAGTCTATAACATGTGGATTTACGGTTTATAACATGGATTTACAGTCTATAACATGTGGATTTACAGTCTATAACGTGGATTTACAGTATATAACATGTGGATTAACAGTATATAAAGTGTAGATTTACAGTATAGAACGTGTAGATTTACAGTATTGACATTTGGATTTACAGTATATAACATGTGGATTAACAGTATATAAAGTGTAGATTTACAGTATATAACATTTGGAATTACAGTATATAATGTGGAGTTACAGTATATAACGTGGATTTACAGTATATAATGTGTATATTTACAGTATACAACATGTAGATTTACAGTATATAATGTGTATATTTACAGTATGCAACATGTAGATTTACATTATGTAACCTGTGGATTATAGTATATAAACTGTAGATTTACAATATGTAACCTGGGGATTTTCAGTATATAAACTGTAGATTTACAAAAGATAACATGTAGATTTACAATATGTAACCTGTGGATTTTCAGTATATAAACTGTTGATTTACAAAAGATAACATGTAGATTTACAATATGTAACCTGTGGATTTTCAGTATATAAACTGTAGATTTACAATATATAACATGTAGATTTATAATATGTAACCTGTGGATTTACAGTATATGAACTGTAGATTTACAGTATATAACATGTCGATATTCAGTCTATAATGTGTAGATTTACAGTATATAACATGGATTTATTGTATATAAAATGTAGATTTACAGTCTATAACATGTTGATTTACAGTATTTAACATGTAGATTTACAGTCTATAACATGTGGATTTACAGTATTTAACATGTAGATTTACAGTCTATAACATGTGGATTTACAGTATTTAACATGTAGATTTACAGTATATAATGTGGATTTACAGTGTATAAAATGTAGAGATGACCATGTTACAGCAGCGATTCTCAACCTATTCTTTCAGGCCCTACTAATACCATTTAAAAATGTGAATCACTTTCATACCAAACATGTGGCTAACATGTAGCTAACATGTCGCTAACATATTGCTAGCATGTGACTAACATGTGGCTAACAGAGAAAACTGCTGCTTCCACGGCCTCAGGTCCCCAGGTCCCCCGGTGCCCACCTGTAATACCACTGCAGCCCACTAGAGGGGTGCACCCCTAAAAAACCCTATATAACAGATGTTTTACACTGTGATGTCCCCCTATACCACACGTGTATGTGTGTGTGTGTGTTTGTGTCTGCGCGCGTGTGTGTGTGTGTGTGTATATAATGTGTGTGTGTGTCCTTCCTCTGCCACCTGGCATCATTACAGCCTCTGATCCTCTAATCAACAGCAACAAACACTCCTGCTCCCCCCAGCAGCCTGGTCTAGGGCAGCAGGGTGGAGGTATAGATTAGAGAGATAGAGATAGAGATAGAGATAGAGAAATAAGTGAGCTAGAGAGAGAGATTGATAGATCGAGAGAGAGATTGATATGATATGATATATGGTCCAGATCTAGAGGCTGGATTCCTCCCCCTGGTGAAGGCCTTACTTATCTTCTTATCTTCTCACTGGGTGGTGCTGGAGACGGCTCAGACTCTGGTCATTTTTGCAGAGGTTATTTTCTGCTAGTGAGCCAGAGGTGGATTTTTGGATTTTGAAGCAGGAAGAGGTTGCTTGTGTCATCTACAAAACATGCACATGTGGAGTTTGCTGGTCAGAACCTAAGTGAGCTCGACATCAAACGTTTTTCATTTTTTTTTGGTGTGTGTTTGCAGGGGAAAGAGGAGGGTCAGGTGTGTAATTTGAGGGACCAAACAAACACAAAGCAGCGTAACCAAGAGGAGAGAGTGACTCAGTCTTCAGGACTCACTGCCATAGCTCAGAAACTCAAAGCTGGGGAAACAAAAACACAGCTCTAAACTCCTGTTATCCTGCTCCAACTGCTCAGACTGATGAGGAGACTAACTGAAAACTCGTCTGGGGCCACATTTCCATCACTGTTACAGCACAGTTCAGCCTCAGGTGACACACACACACACACACACACACACACACACACACACACACACACACACACACACACACACACATCCACCTCACACACCTAACCCTAACCTGCATGCTAACTGGAGGGAATGCTGCAGCGTGCTAACTGGCTGCTGTCTGACGCACAATTAGAGGCTAATAACAGAGGCTAATAAACACTTAGTTTCAATAGTCAATAATCAATAATCAGTAAAGGATCAGTAGAGTCTGGTCCAATCAACTGAATTTACCACAGGTGGACTCCAATTAAGCTGTAGAAACATCTCAAGGATGATCAGTGGAAACAGGATGAACCTGAGCTCAATTTTGAGCTTCATGACAAAGTCTATGAATACTTATGTACAAGTGATCTCTTAGTTTTTTTATGTTTAATACATTTGCAAAAATATTTTTTAAAATGTTGACGTCATTATGGGGTGTTGTCTGTAGAATTTTGAGGAAAAGAATGAGTTGAATCCATTTTGGAATAAGGATGTAACATAACAAAATGTGGAAAAAGTGAAGGGCTGTGAATACTGTCTGGATGAACTGTACATTGTCAATCACTGACAATCACACAAAATAGAATATATTTAATAGAAAGAAAGAACATATTCAATGGAATATATTTAAAATAACGTCAGGTAACCTGATTTTCTAGTGATTGACAGTGGAGTTTTCATTATTTATTATGTTAAATTAATTTAAATTAATTAAAAAACAGTGAGAAAAACATCAACGTCAAATCAACAACTGGTGGACACTTCTGATCCTGGCTAAAAGTTTTAGCTTTAAGCGTTTTACTGTAAGACTGTGAATTTGTCAATTTAATTAACTTGTCAGTTTTAATACATGGTCAGGCAAGAAAGAACCATGTATATACCCTCTATGTGATCAGTTTATTCACATAATGCCTGTTGGAAAATGTTTCCAGAGACATGAAGAGCTGTTCAACAGTTGTTATTCTGTGAAGAACATGATGTGATGACGATCTGTGCAGCTCTTTGATGATTTTCCACTGACAGTAATGACTCCTTAGCACTGTGATATGATGTTCAGATAAAACAGTTCTAGCCGCAACATTAGATGTCTGAATCTGAAGTTCTGTGTCTTTACTGGACAGAACAACAGTGCTGTACTAATATCACAATTATAAATGTAGTAAAATGAAGAGCTCAGTCTATATTCAAGGCTGCTTTATTATATTAAGCAACATAACAACTTGGGTTTCATTATGACTACATTACAGATTGAATATCTAAATTTACTGCAACACTCTCTTTCTCAATGAAGTCATTATTATTAGTTTAGAAACAAGGGACAGGAGTATTATGTTGTTCAGTGTTGAAGCTGCCGTTCCAACTACAGAACAACCAGAGTTCCATCCTGAGGTCTGAGCTTGGCCTCCTTGGTACTGAGAAAGGGCTGTCAACTTGGCTTCAGTCAGAGCCCACTTCCTCTAGTGTTTTAAACACAGGCCAGCCATGGATTGGATGGATTGCCATGACATCTTTTGCAGCATCTTTTGCTGCACAAAGGATGAATTCTAATGACCCATGTCATATGTCATATCCTGGCATTTCCCCTGTTCCACCATGAGCTTTGTGATTGAAATATCTCAACATGTCAGTGGATGGCTTGTCATGAAATTCTGTGCACAAATTCATGTTGCCTTCAGGATGAATTGGAATAAATTTGACAGTTCTCAGTGATTTGCTTTTACCAACACAAAGTTGTCAGTGCTGTAATAGTCCTGTAGTCATTAACACATGGTTGGTTTTGCTGTAATCAACTATCAATCTCTGAGCTGCCATGATATAGTCACTGTACAGATCTGAATTATCTCATTTGTTCATCTGGCACAAAATACAGGTGCTGGTCATATAATTAGAATATTATGAAAATGTTTTATTAAATTAATTAAATTAATTGTTAATTAATTATTAAATTATTTATTTTAGTAATTTCATTTAAAATACAAAACTTGTATAATATATACATTTATTTCCCACAGACTGACATATTTCAAGTGTTTATTTCTTTTAATATAGATAATAATAATTAACAACTAATTAAAACCCCACATTGGGTATCTCAGAACATTAGAATATTGTGGAAAGGTTGAATATTGAAGACACTGATGCCACACTCTAATCAGCTAATTAACTCAAAACACCTTTACAGGCCTTTAAATGGTCTCAGTCTAGTTCTGTAGGTCCACCATCATAGAGAAGATGCTGATCTGACATGTGTCCTAAAGACCACCATGGACACCTGGACCAAGGAGGACTAGACACTAAAGATCATTACTACAAAAGGCTGTTCACAGAGATCTGAGTCCAACCACATTAATAGAGAGGAGAAGGGAAGGAAACAATGTGGTAAAAAAACATACAAGCAATAGGGATAACCACGCCCTGGAGAGGATTGTGAAGCAAAACCCATTAAAATGTGTTGTAGGTTCACAAAGAATGGACTGTAGAGCTTCAAGAACCACCAACACAGATGTATGAAGACATGGGTTCAGCTGTCACATTCCTGGTGTCCACCACTCTGGAACCAGAGACAGCATCAGAAGGGTCTGGACTAAAGACAAACAGGACTGGACTGCTGCTGAGTCCACAGTTATGTTTTCTGATCAAAGTTTGTATGTCTTTTCCAATTAAAGGTCCCAGAGTCTGGAGGAAAAGAAGAGAGGCTCAGAATCCATGTTGGTTGAGGTCTAGTGTAAAGTTTCCAGTCAGTGATGGTTTAGGGGTCATTTGTCATCTGCTGGTGTTGGTCTCCTGGGTTTTCTGAAGTCCAAGGTCAGTGCAGCCGTCTACCAGGAAGTTCTAGAGACTTCATGATGCTTCCTGCTGCTGACCAACTTTATGGAGATGCAGGTTTCATTTAGCAACAGGACTTGGTACCTGCACACAGTGCCAGAGCTACCAGGACCTGGTTTAAGGACCATGGTATCCCTGTTATTATTGACTGTCAAACTCACCTGACTTTAACCCCATAGATAATCTATGGGTTATTTTGAAGAGGAAGATGTGAAACAACAGACCCAACTATGAGAAGAGCTGAAGGCCACTAGCAGAGCAACCTGGGCTCTAGAACACCTGAGATAGACAAAGACTGATGGACTCAATGCCACCACATTGCTGCAGGAATTCAGGAAAAAGGAGCCACAACTAAGTATTGATGCTGTACATAGTCATACTCTTCATGTTCACACTTTTCAGTTGGCCTACATTTCTACAAATAGTTTTTTGACATCGGTTTTAGGTAAAAGTCTAATTTTTTAATCAATTTGAAATTTGCATTATAGTTGTCAGTTATAATCATCAAAAAGAAAAAAATAACATTTTAAATATACCAGTCTGTGTGTAATGAATGAATATAATATATAAATGTTACTTTTGGAATGGAATTACTGAAATAAATCAACTTTTTCATGATATTCTAATTGAATAAACCTGTATCGTCCTTTTCATCAATTGCTTCAAACAGGAAATCACATTATTTGCTACTGTTAACTGTATAATGTGAATATATAGAAACTCCCACATATCTCAAGAGCTGAAGTAGATCCTATAAACATGTTTGAGAAATAAATATTTTATCATTGACACAAAAAGGCTGTGAATGAATAGTTTAAGTAATATCAGCTTAGTGTCTAATGAAATAAAAAGATTGGGTCTGTAAAATACAGGATGCATCCAAGTTAAATCAAGGATACATTTTTATAAGGTAAACAATCATTAACAAGCATAGAAATGCCCTTTGTGTCAGTATGTGTTACTTTAACATTGGAAATCTACAGTCTTTCAGTTCAGTTTCATTTTTTGTGATGCTCCTTATGTTTTATTTTCTTTTTCCTTTCACTCTAATTAAAGATTTAAGCATCAGTATAAGACTCTTACATTAATTGGCAGTTTTTGAAAGTACCTGTACTCCAATATTGTTAAGTACAATTTTAAGGTAGAGTACAGGCCAAAAGTTTGGACATATCTTCTCATTCAATGTGTTTTCTTTATTTTCATGACTATTTACATTGTAGATTCTCACTGAAAGCATCAATACTATGAATGAACACACAGTTTCTTCACCCTTTGGTCTGATTACTGCTTTACACACTCTTGGCATTCTCTTGATGAGCTACCATTTCAGGTAGTCACCTGAAATGGTTTTCACTTCATAGTCTTATCAGGGTTAATTAGTGGAATTTCTTGCTTTATCAATCAGAGCTTTATCAATCAAACTTTTGACCTGTAATGCACTTAAAAGGCACATAACTTGAGTACTTCCATGTTATGCTGCAGTACTTTATACTTCCACTCCAGACATTTCAGGGGGAAAATTGCACATTTTACAGTTTGAGTGGCTTTTCAGATGTAGATTTGACACAATGAAATATCAAATGTTTAAAATACAACACATAGTTGAAGATGAAACCAGTGGTTTCCTAACTTTTTGTCTTTTAAAAAGTTAGTTGTGTCATATTTCAGGCGTATGAGTCTTAACAGCTTAATCAAATTCTCACATGCTTTCATTTCAATACAAGTACAAACGGTCCAATGTTTCACCAAAAATCAAAGGTCAAGAGAAAGGGAAAACAGATTTGTGTATCAGAACTTAGTTTTTTATTCTTTCCTGTACGTCAGGGAATTACATCTACAGCAGAAACATGCTGCTGACACAATCTAATGTCATATAATAATGTATTAGAGGGATAAAGTGAGTACTTTCACTTTAATATTTTTAGTACATTTTGCTGCCAGTACTTATGTACTTTTACCTTAACCTCAGTAAGATTTTTCATGCAGGACTTTTACTTGTATTGTAGGCTTTGTATTGTAATTGTATTGATATTTTTGAAGAATCTGAATACATCTTGAACCACTGTTACCCGAAAGTGTCCTATTATTCCCAGCTCCACTTCAATTAAAGTGTCTTTTTGTTACTATAGTTATTGAGCATTAAGATATCAAACATCTCATCTTTCAGTTTCTGCATCCATCCTACAGTACACCAGTTAAAGCTGATCCTGGTGCCACCTCCACTACACTGCTTTATACTGCAGCTTCCCCACAGCTTGATCACTGCTGTGATTTATCCTCAGCACCCAGGGGCCAGAACACATAAATATATATTTAAAACCTGTAAACTCCTACCATCCATAAAAATGATTAAAGTCCCTATTCTGGTTAACTCCATGCCCTCCCACCACAACTGTGTTTGATTTGTCAGTGTAAACCAGATGCAGGTGAAGCTTCATGCTCCACTCCAAGGAAGCAGTAAATCAGAACCAGGAGGTTGAGAATGATGAGGTCTGCCCTGGTCTGCAGGTCCTGGTCTGGTCTGAACCTGACCTGGTTCAGGCCAGACCTGAGGACATACCTGAGGGTTTCTGGAGGTTCTTCATGTCAGTGCTACAGCTCCCGGCTGCTTTATTACCACCCAGTAAGCACAAATTCAGCCAGAGATGCAAAATGATGCAAGCCAAAGCAATCAGCTGAGTGTGGGTAGTGTCTGTTGCATTTCCATTTCCCAGATAGCTGCAGTGATCCTGTCTGTCAGCTGGGTGAAGCTCATCAGTGACAACGGCACAGGGCCTTCACATGCAAAACATGAAGATACTGCTGATTTTAATAGTTTACTGTTCTCCTGGAGGAAGGTGTTGTTTTAGCAGAGCACTTTCTTTTAACATCTAAAAGGTTGTATACATTTAACCTTTAAAGCTGCAAAAATCTATATATATTTTTTATATTAATTATTAATTAATTATTGTATATTATTATATTAACAATTAATTAAAAAATGCAATGTGAATGCTTCATAATCAGAGAATTATTACCTGACTGCTATACATCTTAGATCCATTTTGTGTTTCATGTCTTTAAGCTCATTTTGTTTTGGTTTTATGGTCTAAAACTTTACTATAGTGGTTGAGTCTAACTGCTCTCATCCAGTAGCTTTAAGATAACTCAACATCTTAATGTATGATGCTGAGAGAGGTTACCTACACAAGAAGAAGTGGTTTGTTAGCAAAACATGCCAGCTGGAGGTGACACGGTGGCGCAGGGGTTAGCGCTGTTGCCTCACAGCAAGAAGGTCACAGGTTCAAGATCTCCTTGGTCCTGGGTCTGGGACCTTTCTGTGTGGAGTTTGCATGTTCTCCCCGTGTCTGCGTGGGTTTTCACCGGGTACTCTGGCTTACTCCCACAATCCAAAAACATGCTGAGGTTAATTGGAGACTCTAAATTGCCTGTAGGTGTGAGTGTGAGTGAATGGTGTGTGTGCCCCACGATTGGCTGGCGACCATCTAGGGTGTGTCCCTGCCTCTTGCCATAACGCACTGGGATAGGCTCCAGCAGACCCCTGGGATCCTAATGAGGAATAAGCGGGTATAGAAAATGACTGACTGACATGCCAGTTGTTTGTTTTTTATCGTGTTTTGATGCGAAAACTTTGATTGAAATGGTGAAAACCTGAAAAAAAACATATATATATATATATATATATATACAGTATATTATAATTTAGACCATTTTAAGTAGTAAAATCATTCAAAGCATGTCTAAGTAATAGTTCATGCAGTGGAGGGTTAATTACAACCATGTATAGCACAGTCTACACACATGAAACTAGTTTCATAGTTTCAGTTTATTTGTTCCAAACCAGTTGATGGAAACACCAATAATTCATATTTTCTTTATTTGCAGGATTTTGCTTAAACGTAGACTAAAACGCAACAACCAATGAAAGACTCCAGAAATAAGAAATAAATACAAAGAATGAGAAAAACCATAAAACGTAGTCACTGTGAGGAGCTGTGTTAGCATTTAGCATTGATATGTGCTGCTCTTCTTATGTTTTTGGTCTAAACTGAGACTTCCTGTTTCACCCTCATTTCACTCATGTTGCTTCATCAACATCCACCATTCAGATTATTTTGAAATCCTTGCAAGAAGAACAGTTTGTGTGCTTTCTGGACACATTTTACACATTGTGGACATTGTGTGTCCTATCTGTCCGTCACTGTGTTGTTTGCCCTGAGAAAGATCAGATATTCATGTGCTGTAAATACTACGCTGTCATGTTCTGAGTAGAACGACTTCCACTAACACGCCAGTCAGGGAAACTGTTTAATGAAAAATGACAGCGAGAACTCCTCAGGCGATAGAAGCAATAGCGTACCCGAATTAACATAAGCATCATTCCAGTTGCCAAGGCTGTCCCTCCACTTTATTGGTATTTTTAAATCAGGATAAACATGAGGAATGGAACAACTATTACAACAAACAATGATTCTGTTTTCTCTGGCAGAGAGATGGTGTTTTGGGGGGAAAGAGAAGAAAAAAGAAGTGTGGGGGGGTGGAGAGAAAACGACTGCGGCTGCTTTTCTGGCAGTGGCGTCTGATGTGGTGTAGGAAGCTGAGAGCCAGAACATCCACATGTCATCTCTGTTTAGACACACCTTGGAGAACGTGACCTCTTTCCAAGCCTGGCCTGGCAAGGGGTCCACGGCAGTTCAGATGGCGCCTAACCTGAGCCAGAAAGCTGCCTCCCACTATGTGAAGGCATGCTATGTGTGACTCACTGGTGGATGTGAGTGTTTTGTGTGAGTTTTGCAGCTTTCTGACTCAGCTGCTGCTCACCAAGCACCAACCGCCTCCTGTACCATGAAGCGTCCATGGTCCTCGTCAGTGTCGGCACCATCTTGGTTAGAAATAAAATCCCCTCCTGTGCCAAGTTGTTTCAGCTTTTTGTGGAGCTCGTCAGGCAGGAGAGGAGAACAGCCTCACCCTAACCCTGCTGAAGATAAAGTTCCTGGGGGGAAACCATATCAGAAATCCCCCGTCACAACGGTGGATTTAAGATGGCAGCTTGGTGGGGGGGGTGGGAGGGGGTGTAGAAGTGTAGAGCAGAGAAAGAGGCATTCACCTGTACACAGGACGGATCAGACACAGCAGAACCCTGATCTAATGCAGCAGAACCCTGCTTCTGTTCAGCCTCCGGCAGAAAGGGATAACAAGGGTAACAGAGTTATACGAGCATCAAAAAGCCTCTCTGTGAGTGGTTGTGTGAATTAGTTCAGGCTCAGTGTGGAGTTTATAAATGTGTTACCCTGACAGTGAGAGTGTGAAGGCTCATCTCCAACTGTCCTGTAGGACCTGAAGGTGAAGTGGAATGGAGGTGAGGAGGTGTGTGTGTGTGTGTGTGTGTGTGTGTGTTAGCAGCTTGTTTACATATTCTTTGTGTGCATCCACATGTTAAAACACCCGACCACCTGACACTCAACCTGTCTAGCTGTCATCAGGAGACTGAGGCCTCCATAGATTCTGTTTGCTCACAACAGCCTCAGCTCATGGTTTGGCCTCAGTAAACAGCTGTAAAACATCCCAGTTCATAGTCGTCAAGTCTAGTGGTGAACAGAGAGCTCCACAGCTACCCCTGCTGTCTCCTACAAAACAAAATACAGAGCAGCAACTAATGAATATTCTGAAAATCAATTCATCTATCAGTTATTTAAACAGTTAATTGATTAGTAGTTTGGTTCATTAAATGGTGTAAAATCTGTATCAGTGTTTCCAAAGCTGAAGAGTCAACCTAAAATGTCTTTTTTTGTCCAGACAAACAATCCACAACCCAAAGATCATCAGTTTACTATTATAGAAGACTGTCAGGTCTTAACAGCTGAAAATGTCCTGTATCTGGAATATTTTGTCCAATATTGATGCCTGAATATCAATGAATTTAGTGCTTATTAAATGTCATTTTGTTTTGGAAGGTTTTCTTGCTAATATAAAGATGTGATGTTGGATGGAAATCTGGGAAATGTTTATTGAAGTGGAAGGTTAGCATTAAACTTAAAATACTAAAAATGAATTTGATGTAAATGTAATTGTTTTTTCTTTTGTTACTTTATTATTATATAACATATTATATGATATATGATATGATCCGGTGGCTCAGGAGGGGAAAGCAGTGCACCGTTGACACTGTTCTCAGTGGGGACGGGGTGCTGCTGACCTTGACTCGGGACGTCCTGGATTGGTGGGGGGAATACTTTGAAGACCTCCTCAATCCCACCAGCACATCTTCTGTTAAAGAAGCAGAGTTTGGCGGACCAGTGGTGGAGCCCTGGGGGTGGATGAGATTCGCCCGGAGTTCCTCAAGGCTCTGGATGTTGTAGGGCTGTCTTGGTTGACACGTCTCTGCAACATTGCATGGACATCGAGGGCAGTGCCGGGGTGGTGGTTCCCCTCTATAAAAAGGGGAAAAAGGGGAACCAGAGGGTGTGTTCCAATTATAGAGGGATCACACTCCTCAGCCTCCCTGGGAAAGTCTATTCGGGGGTACTGGAGAGGAGGGTCCGTAAGATAGTTGAACCTCGGATTCAGGAGGAGCAGTGTGGTTTTCGTCCTGGTCGTGGAACTGTGGACCAGCTCTATACCCTTAGCAGGGTCCTGGAGGGTGCATGGAAGTTCGCCCAACCAGTCTACATGTGTTTTGTGGACTTGGAGAAGGCATTCCACCGCGTCCCTCGGGGAATCCTGTGGGTGGGGCTCCAGGAGTATGGGGTTCTGGACCCGTTGACACGGGTTATCCGGTCCCTATACGCTCGGTGCCAGAGCTTGGTCTGCATTGCCGGTAATAAGTCGGACTTGTTTCCAGTGGGGGCTGGACTCTGCCAGGGTTGCCCTTTGTCACCGTTCATAACTTTTATGGGCAGAATTTTTAGGCGCAGCCAGGGTGTTGAGGGCCTGTGGTTTGGTGGCCTCGGGATTGGATCGGTGCTATTTGCGGACGATCTGGTCCTGTTGGCTTCATCGGACCGTGATCTTCAGCTCTCGCTGGAGTGGTTCACAGTCGAGTGTGAAGCGGCTGGGATGAGAATCAGCACCTCCAAATCTGATGCCATGGTTCTTGACCAGAAAAGGGTGGAGTGTCAACTCCGGGTCGGGATTGAGATCCTGCCTCAAGTGGAGGAGTTCAAGTATCTCAGGGTCTTGTTCACGAGTGAGGGGAGGATGGAGCGGGAGATTGACCGGCCGATCGGTGCGGCGTCTGCAGTGATGTGGGTCCTGCATCGGTCCGTCGTGGTGAAGATTTTATTTACCAGTCAATCTACGATCCTACCCTCACCTATGGTCACGAGGTTTGGGTAGTGACTGAAAGATCGCGAATACAAGCGGCTGAAATGGGTTTCCTTCGCAGGGTGGCTGGGCTCTCCCTTAGAGATAGGGTGAGAAGCTCGGTCATCCGCGAGGATCCGCTGCTCCTCCACATCGAGAGGAGCCAGTTGAGGTGGCTCGGGCATCTAGTGAGGAGCACTCTGGATGCCTCTCTAGTGAGGTGTTCCGGTCACATCCCTCCGGACGGCAGCCCCGGGGAAGACCCAGGACACGCTGGAGAGACTATGCAACCTGCAACTGCAACCCGAGAACGGATAAGCGGGAGAAGATGAGACAAGATTATATATTTATTGTTTTTTAGGCTGACATACTGACATACTGTATGTCATAAGTTGTAATGATGTTTGGTGTGTGTTTGTGAATGTGTAAAATAAAATAAGAACAAAAAAAAAAACTCCCTGTGGCCACTTTGAATTTATGAAAATACAGGTTTGAAAATGTTTTCAGACACTCAGGGACATAATATGAACATGGTTTATTGTTCATAAAATAAGCAGTAAGGATGATCTGGTGATCCCTTGAGTAGTCAGATGGACACACACACACACACACACACACACACACACACACACACACACACACACACACACACACACACCACATTTTAAATGGTTTAAAACAAATGCCCTTGGTAACTTTCCAAATGATCCATCTGATTATTTCTTGGAGTCAAAATAATCCAGAAATTGTGTTTTTTTAGACCTTGAATTCAGAGATGTATAAGTTTAGATCAATGAGACATATAAATAACTAATAGAAGTTCACAACTTATAATGTTCACAAGAAGTTATGTTGATAAAATAATCTAACAACCAGAGGTGATAATATATGTATTATTACAGCTGATGAGTCTTAATGGAACAGTTAAATTTGACAGGGAACACCCAATTGATGAACATGAAACCAACACAACATGAGGGTTAATTAGAATGTTCAAATGTTATAAAATGACATAACATCTACTACAAAACATAGTCGTTAGTTCATTTGGAGACAGGGTTTTTTGTGCTGAATAATGCAGAAATGTACTTAAACATCTCAATAAATGGAAGTACCTTATTAATCTGGAAAGTGAACCTCATCATCCTCTAATGATCCACACCAACACGCACACTAATGTGGAAAAGTTAGGTTTTGTTCCTGATGTGCTCCAGCATGGAGAGAAGAGGCTGCCTGGGTTAGACTGGAGTCCAGGTTCTCCTCTCTGAAGAGAGTAGAGTGATGGTGTGATGAGCTGGTATCAATGTGGTGGTGATGGTAGAGAACACACATAGACACACACGCACACACAGCTGCCTGAGGGTTGATTGTTTGTGCACGTGTGAATGTTTTCTGTTGTGTTTAGTTTTGTGTGAACGGTGTAAACTGTGATGTCTGAATGTTGGAACGTTGGACACATCTCACCACATTGAAACCATTCGCTATGTCTCAGATTTATAGAAGAGTTGCTGGGAGCTGCTTTTGACACAAAATGTCAAATGGTGTAACTGAAAAAGAATGATAAATTTAAAATCCACCTAGAATATAAAATTAGTTATTAACATGTGTTGAATGAAGCAAAATGGGAAGTGACTAAAACTGCCTTTCCTCAAATGGCCACTTGAGGCACTAAAAGTGAATCAATGCCCAAACACCCCAACTTTACAGCAGAAATAGACATGTTTAAAGCCTGGAGAGAAAAATGTCTTTATGGATCATTTCCTGGTTCATGACAACTTTACATAACTGTGATATTTGAGAATGCTGCTGAATAAGGGGGAGACAGAATGTGTGTGTGTGATAACATTTTTTCTCTTAGTTTACTTTACAGGCACTGTTTTTTTTAAACTCACTGATTTAATTTTTGTTTAGGTTTAATTTATGCATAATTAAGGTAGTTACTACCTAGGTGGCTAGGCACTGCTACTGCCCAGCTTCACAGAGAGACACTTCTGCCAAACTCATCCAGGCTTTAAAACCTTGATGCCACTGTGACTATGTCTATTATTCATACAATTTATGGTTCATATTGCAATAAATTTATATCGCAAGTACAATATATCAGTTGAGCTATAGAAAGATGTTCTGCTTTAACTATAAAGTTTGGGAAATTCTCCTAAAATGTGAAAACTCATCTAGTTTAATGAATCAGTCTAAATAAGGTGGTGTTAGATTCTGTGATAATGAAGGTTTGGAGGATGGATGATGGATGATGCATGGATGGATGGATAATGGATGGATGATTAATGATGGATGGATGGATGATGGATGATGGATGGATGGATGGATGGATGATGGATGATAGATGGATGGATGATGGATGATAGATGGATGGATGGATGGATGGATGGATGGATGGATGATGGATGATGGATGGATGATGGATGGATGGATGATGGATAATGGATGGATGGAAGGATGATGGAAGGATGATGGATGGTTGGATGATGGATGATGGATGGATGGATGGATGGATGATGGATGGATTGATGGATGGATGATGGATGGATGATGGATAGATGATGGACGTTGGATGATGGATGGATGGATGATGGATGATGGGTGGATGATGGATGGATGGATAATGGATGATGGATGGATGATGGATGGATGATGGATGGATGATGGATGGATGGATGGATGATGGATGATTGATGATGGATGGATAATGGATGGATGGATGGATGGATGATGGATAATGGATGGATGGATGGATGGATGATGGATGGATAGATGGATGATGGATGAATGATAGCTGAGTTGTTGTAATGTTTTGCAGCCCAGTCTAATTACTATATTACAGTTTAAACTGAATTTAAGGTGACAGATTGTGGTGCAAACATTACATTGTGCATGTTGTTGCAGTGGAAATTAGATGCTAATGCTAAATGCTAATGTGGTGTCAGACCCTCTAATGGATGGTTCACTTACTGCAGACATAATGATATCTGTCCTTGTGTCTTCAGTGAAAACAATGTCCCTACACAGCATTTAAAGCATGGCTGTGAGAACATAACACATACACCCACCCACCCACGCACACATTGACCTCCAGGTTCCTCCATCAGTAGATCAGATTGTTTATCATATGGTCTGATCTGAGTCACACTTGTTTGCTGTTGGCCAGAGGATCAGAGTCCAATCTGTTCAGCCTGTTCTCAGGCCAGGAAGTGAAGAAAAAAAAAGTCTCCAGGTCGACATTTCATGCTCTGAACGTGCAACTTGTGGCGTTTTGTGTTCATTATGATGAAGAGGTAACTGACATGATATAAAAGGTTCCATATTGTAGGAAGTGATATTTTAATTGCTTTTTGATTATAAGGAAGGTATTTATAAATGTTTCCATCCACAGAGAAATCCACACAGCCTGAGAGTGTGCCTGAAAACAAGGAGTTCAGTGAAACTGTGATGTCATAACTATATGGTGGTCACTTCCCACCCCACCATTCACTGCCATTCAAATCAGCTAATCAGAGTGGCTCATTATTATTGGTAATTATTATTATTATTACAATTATATTTTCTAGAAGATTTTCTAGGAAGAATAATTGTTTTATGAAGCAATTCTTTGAAATCTTTCTTTTTTCTTCCATATCTGTCCTCGATAATACATTCAAACAAAAGTCTTTAGTGATGGTTTGGATATGAAAATGATACTAATATCTCTAAATTCATATAAAAGTGAAGCTGTAATACTGCAGCTTCATTCTATTCATGTAGTAGTCTGACATTCTTTAAAAGAATCAAAGCTGTTTTTTTTATCCCATTCACATGATAGAGAAAATTGTATGCAGTGGAGGAGGTCTATTATTTGAACATCTTTATAATCTACTTTTATTCATTTACTTCTTTGTAGAGTTTGTATTTACAGGTTGACAGTCCTGCTCACAGAAGTCTTGTGTGTATTTTAAACAGCCAGATTGAAGGCAGACAAATCACCAGGGGAAGAGAGAGCGCTAAACCCCGCGATAAAAACGTCCTCTTAATCTTACCTTGAAAGCCGCGACAGAGGGGAGCCTCCCCTCGGAAAGAAAAACAG
>CM060476.1:23966232-24113732 GCA_030544235.1 Lepturacanthus savala
ATTCTGAATGGATGATATGGAGCTCCTTCAGATAGGACCTGACCATTAAGAGCTTAGTAGGTGAGGAGGAGGATGTTGATTCTATTATTAATTTGACAGGAAGCCAGAGGTATAAAGAACCTAAGTCCTTCTTTTTCCAGTGGAGCTTATATTGGAAAAATAATATGTACAGTAGTCAATGGTGAGAGCCAGAAGATGGTTGATTTGAGCCAGTTTGTCTGCCGTAACTACTGAAGAACAATGAAGCTGATGTTACCATGATATCTATGTGTTAAGAGTCATGTTGGTTCTTTCTGTCCAAACATATTCAATGTCTTATGCAAATTTACACAGCCATGATGTCACAAATATTTACATATAACCTTGATATTAAACAATGAAAAAAGCAAGCAAAATATAACTATCTTTATTATTCGTAATTACTGTTTTCTAATCTGGTATAGTCTCATCAACATGAATCTTAAACTTTCTTTCATATAAAAAAACATTTTATAGAACAGACATTTATTTAAATAATTTAAATAGCAAAATTGCTGGCATCTAGTGGACTTAAGTTGGCAAAAATGGAATCTAATATTCATATAAGTATATCTTATTTAGTAAATAATTTAAACATAATAAGAATTATTGTGTTTCTATTACCTTAGATTGTTGCCTCAGCAGGTCTCCCTGTGTGAAACCTGCCATGTTGCACATGTTCTACAAAACAGGAAAAACAAGCAACGACTTCATAATTTAACAATGATTTCATGAGTTCTGAGGCATATACAATGGTACAGAAAGTATTCAGACCCCCTTCATTTTTCACTCTTTGTCTTTGCTTTTCCTCATTAATGTACACACAGCACCCCATATTGACAGAAAAAAACATTAAATAAAAATGTATTAAAAAGAAAAACTGAAATATCACATGGCTATAAGTATTCAGAGCCTTTGCTGTGACACTCACATATTTAACCTGGGTGCTGTCCATTCCTTCTGGTCATCATGGTTCTACACCTTCATTGGCGTCTAGCCTCTGTTTGATTCTACTGATTGGACTTGATTAGGAAACCACACACCTGTCTAAACCAGACCTTACAGCTCACAGTGCATGTCACAGCAAATGAGAATCATGAGCAATCAGGGGAGTAAAGAAGAACCCAAAGATCACTGTGGCCCTGCTCTTCACCTGTCCAGTCCAGTCCCAACAGAGAAGCAAGTCCAGGGATGATATCTTGGACCAGAACCTTCTCCAGAGTCCCCAGGACCTCAGACTGGGCTGAAGGTTCCAACAAGACCAGGACCCTAAGACCACAGCTACAATACCAAAGGAGTGGCTTCAGAACAACTGTGACTGTTGTTGAGGCCCAGCCAGAGTCCTGACTTAAACCCAATGGATCATGCGGCAGAGGATCCCAAATGCAGGTGTGAAAAACCTGCTGCATCATTTTCAACAAGACTAATGGCTGTATTAGCTCAAAATGGCTGCTACTAAATACTGAGTGAAGGCTCTGAATACTCATGGTCGTGTGATGTTTCACTTTTTCTTCTTTAAATCTGCAACAATTTCATGTTTTCTGACTATGGGATACTGTTTGTACATTAATGAGGAAAAATGAACCTAAATGATTTTATCAAATAGCTGCAATATAATAAAGAATGAAAAGTTTAAGGGTCTGAATACTTTCTGCAGCCACTGTAGCTTCTCCTACATGCTGGTTGCAACCTCACCATTATATAAATCTTACACACTATACATTAATAGTCCAATCATCATTTGACTATTATGATTATAATCATCTATCTATCTATATATATATATATATATATATATATATATATATATATATACATCTTATAATGACTGAGGGTTTAGGTTTGCCCAAAAAGTCAGATTTGTAGATTTAAAAAAGAAAAGGGGGAAAAGAAAAGTCTCAAAATCTAGAAAGAAAGTTTATTTTTTGGCGACAAAGATTTCATGTCAGTAGTTACAATGTGAATAATATTGCAATAACAGTAATTATTATCCTTTTTTGCACTCTCCGTTTCAGTTTGTGAGGATGAAATTATACTTGATGCATACATTGTGTTCTCCTGCCTCCGGAGGCCTGTCATAAGGACAGAGTGTTCACTAGAGACGCCTCCCTGCACCTCCTGCTTCTAATTATTCCAGGCACATACACAGATCCCTCTTATTTGCCCTCCATCCATTCTCTTCAGCAGCTTTGGATGAAGAGAAGTAATCAAGAGCTGGCGGCAGACAAGAGGCCATTTACTCAGGTGAGGAGCAGAGAGATGGGGGCCACTTCAGAAGATGCAGAGTGTAGCCCGAGGGTGCCACTCAATCATTTCCAATCAGGAAAACCTCAGAGAGGTCTCAGAGCCACATCACATCCCCACTTTTATGTTGCTGTATGGGTAAATTGTGTTTTTTGACGGCAAGAAACTTGTTTTTAATATTTTCTGGTCTCACATGGAGAAAAGAGAAAAGGCAGCGAGGGCTTTTTAACACACCTGCCCTGGGCCGAGCTGATGAAGGTAGAATCCAGAAGAAACTCTCCTCTCCTCTTCTCTCTGCTCCTGTTGCTGCTTCTCTCCTGTTTTCTCCTCTAGCTGTGGCATTTGCCAGGGGAGGAAACAAAAGACAGGCATTGAACTCGATCCCTCTGTGAATAAAGTGGCCTCTGAATCCAATTTGCTGAGAAGAGACAGTCAGCGAGGGTGTTGCTGTAAAGAGGCAGGTACATGAGTCAGGAACAGCAGAAGCCTTGGGTTGGGAGATCAAAGATACTGTGGAAAAGGAGAAGAAGGAGACTTGAATTATTTTGGAGGTGTTTGAGGGGTATTTTCCATCTAGCGTGTCTAACCTCAGAGGGGCATGCTCTGCCAGCTCCATCTGCATGCAAACCACACACACATACACCCTCACACACGGTTTCAACGTCTGAGTCTTATTTGCATGGCTCTTCTGTTGAGATTTCACCTTCCTCCTTGCAGCACGTCAAATTTCCTGGACGGCAGGAACAAAGGCGTTTCCGAGCCTTTTTGAACGCTCTTTTGACACTCGTCGTGGCTAAAGTCATCAGCTGTTAAAATAAATACTCAAATCAAATCAAAGCGGGCTCCGTATGAAGGGAGCAGGGTGGGCTGTGTCTGTTTAAATCCTGTTAAATGTGTCTAATCTAATGTCAATGATGAATGAGGCATCTCTGAACCCTGAGTGGAGGTGGTGACCCAGAACGGCCATATGGCACCGCAGCATCTATGGCCCTGGAGAGGATCCAACGAGCCATCACCACTTCCTGTGTGTGTGTGTGTGTGTGTGTGTGTGTGTGTGTGTGTGGAACAGCTGGCTCCTGTTAGCTCTCTGGGGAACGGTTAGCCTTATGCTACTCAGGTGATCTCCGCTCCAGTTTTCCATTTTTACGTTTTCTTCTCGTCATCAGTCTCTGATGATAAGAAGACCTGATGGTTAATGCTGTTACACACAGGGCGACGTGACAGAAAACAACATGAAACTGTGAATATTTTGCAGCAAAACTATTCACACTGAATAAAAATTTACACAAACAAAAATTAGCATCAACTCATTCTTCAGAAAACAAGATGGATTAAACATCATTTAGTGAAGATAATCCTGTCATCCTACTGGTCAGATTCCTCTCATATTTAATTAATATTGACATTAGAGCACACACACACACACACACCCTCCCTCCTATAGTGATTTAGAGTCTCCAATTAACCTCAGCATGTGTTTGGACTGTGGGAGGAAGCTGGAGAACCTGGAGAAAACCCACCAGACACAGAGAGAACATGAAACTCCACACAGAAAGGACCCAGACCAAGGACTGGAACCTGGACCAGGACTAGAACCTGCACTGCTGGGGTAAGCAAAGGCCAATCTTTGGCATAAAATGGAGTCCTGGAACCACTTGTGAGTTTTCAAGTTTGCTCCTGCATATGCATTGTGATCCTTTCTCTTGAATCATATTCACTGCTTGTAATTCTTGCCTGTACTGTTAGTTTCCCCCATATTCACCAGATGCTGAGAAATCATCTGATAGCCTGTGTCTACAAATGCGAGCAGAGAAGTGGGAACAAAGCAGAACCTGTGACAATGGCGTTAGGTTTCATTATGCTGCTGCTGAAGGAAAAGGGATAACAATCACACATAGTGACACAAGTATGTAATTACTCAAGTAAAACCTTTCATTTCATATGACATGTCTGAATAAATTTCAACATTTTCTACCTTCATCTTGTATTTTCTGGCTGCCCTTTGTTCTGAATAAATAATAACCAACCATGAAAGTAACCATTGTCTTTACATAACATTTGAGGGCATGGTAACAGGCAGCTGTTTTCTCTGCTCATTGTCATTTCACCAAATAATCACCATGTAGAAGTGAGACTGTCAGCAAATGAGGAACATTCTTGTCTAAAATACTTGATAGATTGTTCTACGCAATATAAAACTACAGAATATATTGCATGCAGTGTCTAATCCCATAGAGAGATATGTAAATTATAATGCATGAATGGATGGCTAGTATCTCTGTTTACATGGCCAAGTTTATTTTAGTGAATAAAAGAATATTCTGATTTTCTCAAGCTCAGATTAACTCTGAGCTTGCGGTTTATTTATGCAGTTTTATCATTTTGGGAATTTCAAGCATTTAGCAAAACTGATACAATGGAAGAATTACATTACTGAGGATGAATATAAACCCTTTTGGCACCTGTACAATGTTTGCTGTTCCAGCAGGGCTCTGGTTTGTGAATGTGCCACCACATGGTGTCTCTGTGGTGCAGCCCAGGACTCCATGTACATCAGAGAGAACTGAACCTCCTTCAGAGCTCCGTCCATCACACGGATCATAAGGGGCTGAAGCAGATGAAAATTGGACGTGCTTCTCTTCAGCTGTGACAAAGGAAAAGGCAGGGGATAGTGGCGCTTTTGTCTTTGACTCTCAAGTGTGATTTGGGAACTGGGATCCAGTTTCCCAGCCTGGTAGAAAACAGGTGGCTCTCACCAGTTGTTCTTTTGTCCTGTTACACTTCTTGTGGGTCGAAAGTGTAGCTGGCACCTGTTCACATTCCTCAGTGGTTGTGAAACAGAAAATGCGAAATGTGAAAAAAACACAAATCTCTAACATAGATGGAAGTGAAATGCATCACGAAATCATCACTAGGTAGGAAAGTTTCATGCATTTCCACAAGAAAGCAGGTTTAGCCTGTTTGAATTAGCAAAGCTGCTTTTATCAACCATTCAAAATCTGGATTTATATAAGACACTTTCTGTATATTACTTAGACATGGTAAAACATGTTTGGAATGGTTTTATTAATTAAAATTTATATTATATGAATATTATATAATCTATTATATATATTATAAGAAAATGGTATAAACACAGTCTCAGGATAGTTTCATCCTATAAGTCAATGGGACTCCATTAGGATGTATACACTTGGACTTTTCAATGTTTGCATATTGTTGCTATATGGCAACACATCTTTTTTAGCATATTAGAAAAAAAAATTAACATCAAAATTGAAAAAAAGTAATAAATAAAGTTTACTGGCCCAAGATAGTGAAGTTTGTGAAATGTGTGTCCTTCAAAATAAAAGCCCTCTTTTCACACCTAACTGTGAAAACAAAGAATTTATATCACAACTTTTTAGAAAAATGAAGATAAAGTAATTGGTGCCAAATGGAAAGACTATGTAATAGAGGGTTAATTACATCTGAAATGAAACTGAAAAAATACCAGAGTCAAGTCAGTTTTATTTGTTCAGCCCAAAATCACAAATCACAGATTTGCTTCATTCGGCTTCACAGTTTGTAGAATAGCAACATAACTTCCTCTGTCCTTAGACCCTCACATCAGACAAGGAAAAAATGCCTAAAAACCCTTTAACCTCAGGAAGAGAAACATAGGAGGATCCTCTACAGGACGACAGGCTGCAGTAGATGATGTGACCAGCGTAGAAACAGCACATTAGAACAGGACAGGAGTTGAGTATAAGTTGTGGTTTGGGGGTATTGAAGGAGGATCCTGGGTGCTGCTCCGCTCCACACGGCTGTCAGAGAGGCTCTGATGTCATGTATCATGGGAGTCCACAGGGATGCAGGAATGGAGGGATGAGAGGGAAGGAGAAGGAGGGAATGAAACCAGATCCTGGCCTGTGCTGCTCAGACTGGGTGAAGGTTAATGTGGAGCCACCTGCTGCACATCTGATACTGTACCCTAACACACCAAAGCACATAGGGCTTCTCTGTTGATTTCTTATCATCTTTTGCAGTCTGCAAATGGCAATAAAGACATTAAATTTGAGTAGTCTAACAGTTTGCGCTTCTTCTTGTGTGTGTTATAGCGTTATAGTTTTTGCGTGTGTGCAGGAGGAAGCATGAGGAGGAAGGAAGGAGGCTGACAGTTACAGTGACTTAATACCACTTGATATTTCATGGCTGGGGGAATGTGGCGGCACTCCCTGCTTTATGGAGCTGGCCTGGATTATTTAGTTGGATGGAGTCCTGCCCAGAGGAACAGCTGAATGATGTCATGCAATACACACACACACACACACACGCAATTGTCCGTCCACGCAATGAAGCTGCAGATTGTGACCTGAGCTGAAGTGTTGCTGTGCAGTTTGTGAATTGTTGGAGTGTTTCTGAACAGGGTTGTCATGTAATAGGTGAAGGTGAGCACAGACAAGGAGAGTGAGGTTTACTAATAGGAGCCTGGGTGGATTTCAGGGGGGTGGGGGTGTGGGGGGCTCTGGGGAGCAGATGTGTTTTTGAAGAGCGAGATGAGAGATGGAGGTGGGATGGAGGTGGGTGTTTTTTTGGAGGGGCTCTGGGTTTTGCCGGTAAACTGACCTCTCTGGGGGGGCATGTCTGTGTCCTGTGCAGATGTGCTGCATGTTTGTTTGTGCATGCGTGTTCCGTCTGTGCAAATCAATGTCTGGCTTCACTCTTAATGCAGAGAATCAGGTTCCTCCCCCTCCACCCCCCGCCCGCTCAGAAAGGAGAAAGAAGCATGTTAGCATGCGAGGCCTGCTCTGCTCTCTTCTGTATAAGAAATCTAAATATGGAAACCGTGATTGGAAATTGTTTAGACAACCTGAAATGGTTTATCCTGGGGCTGTGCACATTTCCGAGATCAAAGTGGAGGAAACATGAATCATACAGAGTTTCAGTACGGAAACAAACCCTTTGCCTTTCTTCCTTTGACATACACACTGGCACAAATACGAACATTAAGGAAAACAAAGAGAATGAGGCAAAGACGTGAGAGAAGAGGCTCTCTCTGACTTCAGTGGTACTGACGTCTCTGTTTGATCACGCTGTTCTCGACACCATGTCACCTCCCTCCTGTTGGGAGAGCGTCTCACTCAATAGAGTTTTCACTCTTTTCACTCTCAGGTCTTCTCCTTCTTTATTCCTGTCCTTCCCTCCTCTCCACAGCTCCTCAGCTAGGTGATAACTGATCCACTGTCTGAAGAGCATCACTCTCCTCCAGGAGCTCAATTACAACATCCTGGATTCTCAGAAAACACCCACCAGATTTCCCTCTCTCTCTCTCTCTCTTTGCTTGTCAGTAGTAGGACGTAACAAAGTATTTACATATATATTTACCTATGGTTGTTAAAGGTCCCATAGCTACACTTTTCTGGGTTTTATTTGACATTTTGATAACCCTAACATGATATAATTGTGATTTAAAGTACAACAATTCAACTCAGCATGTGGTCTGTCTCATAAATATTCATAAGCTTCTCTTCTGATTGGCTGATTTTCACTAAGAAGACTAAATAAGTGATATCATCTATATCTATAGATATCTATGAGTGTGACTGGGGAACCTCTACAGTTGAAAGGAGATACTCTATAACATCACAAAGTCAAGGAAGTACAAACAAACAAGTGAAATGGCTATTCTATCTATTAATCCAGGCTGTGTGCATAAGACCTTATGTAGAGTAAAATAAGTTCATGACAGGTCCTACATGATATTACTTTACTTGAGTATACTTGAGTATTTCAATTATGATGCTACTGTAAATAATACTAATACATTAAACATATATAGTGCTTTTGTGGACACTCAAAGACACTTAACATTAAAAGTCAAAAATTAGGAAAGTCCTGTCTGAAGAGGTGGGTTTAAGGAGAGATTTGAAGTTTCTTAGAGAGTCAGAGGTGTTAAAAAACAAAGAACAAATGCTTTGTTACCTTACTTAAGTAGACATTTCTATACATTATCTGTATTTTCTGCACCCTAAAGTATGTTTTAAACAATGGTCTCATTGTACCTAATTCTTTTCAGCTTGTCATTGTTAAAAAAAAAAACACAAAAACAAACGTCTAAGGTCTAAAGTCTAGATAATTCTTCTAATGTCTAGTTTATTCTTCTGAAGTCTAGTTTATTCTTCTAAAGTCTAGTTTCTACTTCTAAAGTCTAGTTTATTCTTCTAAAGTCTAGTTTATTCTTCTAAAGTCTAGTTTATTCTTCTAATGTCTAGTTTATTCTTCTAAAGTCTAGTTTATTCTTCTAAAGTCTAGTTTCTACTTCTAAAGTCTAGTTTATTCTTCTAAAGTCTAGTTTCTGTCACAACAGCGCCCAGGCAGTAGTGTTTTTGTGTTGTCTCGTCATTTCCTGTTTTATTTTGTCACCCTCCCTCCTGTGTCATGTCTGGTGTCTTTACTTCCTGCTCGTGTGATTACCTTTCCCCGCCCTAATGTGTTTCACCAGTGTCTCGTTATCTCCCTCTCCCAGTGTGTATATATACCATGTGCTCCCTCTTCAGTTTGCCAGTTCGTATTTTTCCTTGTGTGAGTACTTACCAGCGTTTTTCCTGACTGCCTCCTAGTGTTTAAACCTGCCTGCCTGTTTCCTGAGTTTGCCTGTTCCCTGTCGGTACCTCTGCCTTATTGGACTGCCTTCCTGTGTTCGACCTTGCCTGTTTCCTGAGCCTTGCCTGTTCCCTGTCGGTACCTTTGCATTATTGGACTGCCTTCCCGTGTCTGACCCTGCCTATCGCTTCGGACTCTCGTCTTATGCCTTGGATTACGGACTTCCATCCTAGTTCCCCTGAGACTTATCAACTGCTTTTTTCAGTATTTTGTGTACTTATTAAACCCTTTTTTTGTGAAACCTAATTCTGTCTCCTGGTTCTGCATTTGGGTTCTCCGGTCTGAGTTCAGCCCTGACAGTACGAACTTGCCCTTTTCCCGTGTCCACGGGTTCTACAGGAGAGAAACCTATGCAGGTTGCCCGCACCCGACTCTCTCCGGAGGAGCGTCAACGGCGCATGGCAGAGGGTCGCTGTCTCTACTGCGGCCAATTGGGACATATCATCCCCACGTGTCCGTTAAAAGCCAGGGCTCACTAATGAGAGAGAAGGCATTAGTGAGCCGCATATTAACTATTTCTAACCCTTCTCGTCTGCAACCTCTAGTGTTTCTGTGCTCTCCCTCAGTGTCTCTCCAGCACCCTGTCTTGGTGGACTCGGGTTCGGACGCCAACGATCGACTCCATTCTCGCCAAGAGGCTCAACCTCCGCCTGTTCCAGCTTCAACGCCCCCTCGAGGCTTGCGCGCTGGATGGAAGACTCATCTGCCGAGTCACCCACCGGACCCAGTCACTCACTCTCAGGTTCCCTGATCAACACACTGAAAGAATCAGTTTTCACGTTTATCAGTCTCCCATGCAGCCGCTCATCTTAGGTCATCCCTGGATAATCCGTCACAACCCACACGTGGACTGGAGGACGGGCGAGATTCCTGGGGTTCTAGGTGCTCCATTACCTGTGGTGTAGGGGTCACTTCTCCATGCCCACAGATCTCCAAGGTGACTGTTGCATCCACTAGCACCTCCAACCATTCAGACGTGGAGATCATGTTTCCGGTGCTAGATGAGGTACCCTGTTATCACGATTTTAAAACAAGTCTTCAATAAGGCTCGGGCCTCTGCTCTTCCTCCTCACAGACCATACGATTGCGCCATCAACCTCCGCCCTGGCACGAGCCCTCCTAAAGGAAGGTTGTATTCCCTGTCCGTCCCTGAGACAGCAGCCATGAAGAAGTACGTGGAGGAATCCTTGGCTGCTGGACTCATTCGGCCCTCTTCTTCACCCGCCGGTGCAGGGTTCTTCTTCGTGGATAGGAAAGACGAGTCACTCCGTCCCTGCATTGACTACCGGGGGCTCAACGACATCACTATCCGTAACAGGTACCCTCTTCCCCTCATGTCCTCAGCTTTTGAATTGCTTCATGGTGCTCAGGTTTTCACCAAGCTTGATCGATGTAATGCCTACCACCTTGTGAGGATTAGAGAGGGGGATGAGTGGAAGACTGCCTTCAATACTCCTAGTGGTCACTATGAGTACCTGGTCATGCCTTTTGGCCTGACTAATGCCCCGGCCATTTTCCAGGCCTTAGTTAATGATGTCTTGAGGGACATGTTGAATGACTTTGTATTCGTTTATCTGGATGATATTCTCATTTTTTCCCCCAATGAGTCCTCCCATGTCCAGCATGTCCGTCAGGTGCTTCATCGCCTCCTCCAGAACCAGCTCTACGTGAAAGCTGAGAAGTGCGAGTTTCACCAGTCCTCTGTCTCATTCCTGGGCTTCATCATTGTGGAGGGAAGTGTCCAGATGGATCCTGAGAAGGTCAGTGTGGTTAGGGATTGGCCGGCTCCCACCTCTCGTAAGGAGATGCAACGTTTCCTTGGGTTCGCCAATTTCTACCACAAATTCATTCGCAATTTCAGTTCTGTTGCTGCTCCCTTGCATAACCTCACCTCTCCTAAGCTCCTGTTCAGGTGGAATGATGAGGCTGAGCAGGCCTTCATGCGACTAAAAACTGCACCCATTCTCTCGATCCCTGATCCGCCCCTTCAGTTTGTGGTAGAGGTGGATGCCTCTGATGTTGGGGTGGGGGCCGTGCTGTCTCAGTGTTCTCCCAACAAGCTCCACCCTTGTGCCTTCCTCTCCAGAAAGTTTTCCAGTGCGGAGCGCAATTACGACATCGGTAACCGGGAGTTGTTAGCCCTCAAGGTTGCTCTGGAGGAGTGGCATCATTGGCTGGAGGGGGCGGAGCAACCATTCTTGATTTGGACCGATCATGAGAACCTGGAGTACCTATGAACTGCCAGAAGGCTTAATTCCCGGCAAGCAAGGTGGGCCCTGTATTTTACCCATTTCCACTTTACCCTGTCCTATAGACCCGGCTCCAAGAATGGCAAACCCGATGCTCCCCTCGAGGGGAACCATGTGTTCCCCTCGGAGAAGCCTGAATCTGACCAGGAACCCATCCTCCCATCTCATGTGTAGTTGGGGCGTTCAGTTGGAAGATAGAGGAACAGCTAACAAAGGCACTTCAGAACTGTCAACCCCCGGACGGCGTCCCGCCGAACCGGTTGTTTGTCCCTGTTCCTCTCCGCTCGCAGGTCATCCATTGGGCCCACACGTCTAAGCTTGCGTGCCATCCTGGCATATGACGGACTCTGTTCCTGGCCCAACAGCGGTTCTGGTGGCCCGCCATGGAGAAAGACATTGCCAACTATGTTGCTGCTTGCCCAGTCTGTGCCACCTGCAAGTCCTCCCATAAACCGCCAGCAGGGCTACTGCATCCACTGCCTGTGCCCCGGAGACCCTGGTCGGACATCTCGGTGGACTTTGTCACGGGCCTGCCCGCATCTGAAGGTAACAACACTGTATTAACAGTGGTGGATAGATTCTCTAAGATGGTCCATTTTATTGCCATGCCCAAGCTCCCTTCGGCCAAGGAAACTGCCGAGGCCTTGCTTCTTCATGTGTTTTGTTTGCATGGTTTCCCCAGAGATATTGTGTCCGATCGGGGTCCTCAGTTTGTGGCGTTGTCTCGTCATTTCCTGTTTTATTTTGTCACCCTCCCTCCTGTGTCATGTCTGGTGTCTTTACTTCCTGCTCGTGTGATTACCTTCCCCCGCCCTAATGTGTTTCACCTGTGTCTCGTTATCTCCCTCTCCCAGTGTGTATATATACCATGTGCTCCCTCTTCAGTTTGCCAGTTCGTATTTTTCCTTGTGTGAGTACTTACCAGCGTTTTTCCTGACTGCCTCCTAGTGTTTAAACCTGCCTGTTTCCTGAGTTTGCCTGTTCCCTGTCTGTACCTTTGCATTATTGGACTGCCTTTCTGTGTCTGACCCTGCCTGTCGCTTCGGACTCGTCTTATGCCTTGGATTACGGACTGAATGGACCCAAATGCAGAACCCACTCCTGGTTCTGCATTTGGGTTCTCCGGTCTGAGTTCAGCCCTGACAGTTTCCTCTTCTAAAGTCTAGTTTGTCCTTCAGTCTAGGTTCATTCTTCTGCTATGTAGCTACAGCATCAGACCTTGTTCATTCTTAGTTCTGTGTAGAGGGAACGTATTGGTCTGATGAATCAATGCTTCCTAGCAACCGTACACCAGATAAAAAAAAAAAGTCCAGCACAAAACAGAAAAAAACACCTAAATAACACATATTCTGGACTGGATGGACCAGAGGGTTTTGTAACAGACTTTTTTTTTCCTGATTCCTAATCCTCCTTCAGACATTACAAATGTTGAAGTTACAGAGACGATGTTAGTGGAGGAGACTGTAGACCACCACGACTGAACTGACCAATCATGTTCTCTCTGTGTCTGGTGGGTTTTCTCCAGCTTCCTCCCACAGTCCAAAAACATGCTGAGGTTAACTTGGAGACTCTAAATCACTATAGGAGGGAGTGTGTGTGTGGCTGCTACCTGTCTGGGTGGATCCTGCATCTCACGTGTAATGTGCTGGGATTGGCTCCAGCAGATCATGTGACCCTAATAAGGTTAGGAACAGGTATAGAACAGGAACAACTGACTTCTTACACCTGTGACTTTCTGCTTTTATTTACATCTCAGGACCCCTCACATTTATCTGCTGGCATTTTAGAGGGGCCTGGCCCCTAGGTTGGGAACCACTGAACTAAAGCAGCTAACCAGCTATATGAAGTAGTTAAAGTAGTTCCAGCTGCAGCAGCTACAACAGTAACATGCTGCTCAATGCTGATGCTGCACATTAATAAACTGATGTCACATTAGAGACGAAACCAGCAGTTTACTGCAGTACTTTACTACATCTACTCATAATACTGCAGTACTTTACTACATCTACTCATAATACTGCAGTACTTTACTATATCTATGTATAATACTGCAGTACTTTACTATATCTACTCATAATACCACAGTGTTTTACTGTATATACTCATAATACTACAGTACTTTACTACATGTACTCATAATACTGCAGTACTTTACTATATCTACTCATAATACCGCAGTACTTTACTACATCTATGTATAATACTGCAGTACTTTACTGTATATACTCATAATACTGCAGTACTTTACTACATCTACTCATAATACTGCAGTACTTTACTACATCTACTCATAATACTACAGTACTTTACTACATCTGCCCATAATACTGCAGTACTTTACTGTATCTACTCATAATACCGCAGTACTTTACTATATCTACTCATAATACTGCAGTACTTTACTACATCTATGTATAATACTGCAGTACTTTACTATATCTACTCATAATACTGCAGTACTTTAGTACATCTATGTATAATACTGCAGTACTTTACTGTATCTACTCATAATACTGCAGTACTTTACTACATCTATGTATAATACTGCAGTACTTTACTGTATCTACTCATAATACTGCAGTACTTTGCTACAACTACTCATAATACCACAGTACTTTACTGTTTTGTACAATAAAATATATTTATTAAGGTCTTAATGCTTTTGTACTTTTACTGCAATACATTGATTACATCACAATACATTTTTATGATCTTATTTGTTATTTTATTTTATCATTCATTTTCTTATTTTTTTTACTTTCATACTCTTATACTTAATCTGGCTTCTATCCCAATTGTTCTTTTACTCCATATTTTACCGGGGCTTTGTCTTAAACATTCCTTTATGTTTTTCATGTTCGTTTTAGCTTTTAATGTTCTTATATGATTTATTGATTTTATTTTTTTCTGTGTTGGTCCTCCACTGCAGTAGCACCTGAGCTGTGGTGTTCCGACCTGGACCGTTAGACATTCACCAGCACAGAGGGCAGCGTTTCCTGGCATGGTTCATCTGTATTCAGCCAGCATGTATGTGTATGTGTGTGTGTACGTGTATGTGTGTGTGTGTGTGTGTATGTGTAAGTGTGTGTGTGTGTGTGTGTGTGTGTGTGGGAGAGAGTGAGAGTTGTGGGGCATGGGATTCATTGGGTTGGGATGGGCGTGGTTGGGTTAGTTTTTTTTTAACCTGTATAGTACTTTGCGCTACATTTTATATGTATGAAAAAGTGCTTTGTAAATAAAGTGTGATTGATTGATTATTTACTGTGATATTTTAAATACATTAAGCTTATAATATTTACTTTTACTACAATATTTTAATTACATCAAGCTCATAATACTTTTGTACTTTATACTTTTGTAGCAGAGTCTCTATGATCTTTTACAGTAAATATCAGCTTCTCTTTGATCACTTTACTTCTTTTTGCCATCAGTCAAGACAAAGGTGAAAATGTGAGGACAGAATAATGAATTAATGAAAGCTGTTTGACTTACAGTAATGTTGGATTTAAACCTGCTGAGTGTGGCTGTGTGGTTACAGCTCACCACCTTTTTATTTTCCAGTCTCTTCTTCCTCTCATCAACAGGACAGCAGCAGCTGACTCAGTGTTTCAGGGAAGTGAAGCTGCGTTGATGTCATGCTGACAGACATAGTCGTCCAGTAAAAACAGCAGGGACGGCGTCAGAAGAATGAATGATGAAATCAGGATTATATCAGGTGATGAAATCAGGATTATATCAGGTCTTCCAGTGATGTCAGCATAGCGCTGGCATCACTGTAGAACCTCATTACAGAACAGAGTGGATGTAAATATCATGTGTTCTTATCCATTACACATGGTTGGGAAACGGGTGACATAGTGGTGCAGAGGGTAGAGCTGTTTCCTTACAACAAAAAGGTCGCAGGTTCTGGTCCAGGTTCCAGTCCTTGGTCTGGGACCTTTCTGTGTGGAGTTTCATTTTCTCTCTGTGTCTGGTGGGTTTTCTCCAGCTTCTTCCCACAGTCCAAAAACATGCGTGTGTGTGTGTGTGTGTGTGTGTGTGTGTGTGTGTGTGTGTGTGTGTGTGTGTGTGTGTGTGTGTGTGTGTGTGTGTGTGTGTGTGTGTGTGTGTGTGTGTGTGTGTGTGTGTGTGTGTGTGTGTGTGTGTGTGTGTGTGTGTGTGTGTGTGTGTGTGTGTGTGTGTGTGTGTGTGTGTGTGTGTGTGTGTGTGTGTGTGTGTGTGTGTGTGTGTGTGTGTGTGTGTGTGTGTGTGTGTGTGTGTGTGTGTGTGTGTGTGTGTGTGTGTGTGCTGCTACCTGTCTGGGTGTATCCCTGCCTCTCACCTGTAATGTGCTGGGATTGGCTCCAGTAGACCATGTGACCCTAATGAGGAGAAAGCAGGACTGACTGAGGTTGGGAAACATCACAGAGAAAAAGATCCTTCACTCCTTGTTGTCCTTGCTTGTTTTCTCAGTTTTCATCTATCTATAAAGCTGTGTGTCTGTGGAATCGTGCATCTCTCTGTTTGTCAGATCAATGTTAACATGGCCTGATGGTGTCATCCAGATAGCAGATGGATGTGGGCCACTTCAGGCAACTATCCAATACTGTTGGCATTCTTCTGGCCCAGACCAAACAGATGTGAACCTACACTGGCCAATGTAATAAAAGCTGCAGTTGGCCCAAATATCGCAAAACAAATATGGCCCAGTTTTGGCCAAACTGTGGCAAGTTAGCATCAACTAGTCCAGATGTCAGCCTTAAGCAGCCCACCTCTAAGGAAACACACATGGATCACCTTTGTTGGAACATATTCAGCCCAGTTCTGGCAACAACCAATCCAGATGTCAGCCAAAAGTGTCCCACATGTAACATGGTGAGTACTCAATAGTCAACACTTTGAGCATATATATATATATATATATATATATATATATATATATATATATATATATCCTATCAAACATGCCTGAGATTTTCCAAAATAAACTTGTGGTTTAATTTAATTTATATCACATTTTAGGCTGCATTGAAAAGTAAATTTGTGCCATGTTGGATCCAACAAAGATTCTTCTTTCTTTTCGTCATTGTCTTCTGCCCCTCCCTCATTCTGTGATTGGCTCCCTAGATAATTAATTAATTAAAACTGGGCTCTTGGTGTCTAGACTGAATTTCAGAGTGAAGTGAATTCATGTACTATAAAGGATGGAATACCCAGGCTAGCATTTCAACCGGTCTGCTGGAGCCTATCCCAGCGCGTTACGGCGAGAGGCAGGGATACACCCCAGATGGTTGCCAGCCTATCATGGGGCACACACACCATTCACTCACACACTCACACCTACAGGCAATTTAGAGCACTAGGTCAATGTGACCCGTAATATTCTGTACTGTACTGTTGCATTATTATCAGACTGCAAGCTGTGTGTGTGTGTTGCCCTCTCCCTTGAGATGCTGCAGCCTCATGTAACTAGGGAGCCCTAAATAAATAGTAAGGTGACAGCAGAAGGAAGAGGGTTGGAGATTGTACCTGGGTGTATCTCTGTCTGTTCTCCTTGCAAGTAAAACTTAAACTCTGTTGTCTTCTCCCTCTTTGTTTCTGTGTATTTGATGTTTTAGGTGGCATAAACCTGATAATAATCTACATCATGCATGTATTTCTCAGGATTTTCATTTATATTCTTGAATTTTTAGATTAATTCATTAAAGTGGAGTTACTCCTCTTCTCTCTTCAGATGCTGACATTACTCAATCCACCCTGCAAATCCTCCTGTCCACCTATTATTCGTAGTAGTATTTTTACCATGCACTTTCTTTATTTAAATTAAAGGAATGTCTAAGACAATATGATGCAATATGGTGCGAAGTTAGACTTCTACTGCTACAATACTTCCATCCAAGCAATGGGTCATTGAATGCAGGGAACTGTATGTTTCCCCACAGCTTTACAGAGTCTTCTAGTGGCTTCATTCTTTTGCATTTTCATGTTTATTGCACGGTTAGATGTGCTTTAATCATATGGCAGCATGCCCTTCATCTCATTACTGTGATTTAACGGCCTGCAATAGTTGTGGTTTAGTCCCTTTCCAGCTTCATTTGGAGATGCAACAGGCAGAAGTTCTTTCAGAGACCAAAAAAAGAAAAACAGTAAGAAAGCTAAGACACATTTAGAATAAATGCTGACATGGTTCTGTTTGGGCTGGATCTGTAAACAGCCAATGAGAGGCTGAAACTAAAGGTGATAATTTGTTTTATTTGGGTTTACAGCTTGTTGTTTTGCCCCAAACTGAAATAAATGTTTAATGTAATTGAACTGACATTTAACAGGACAGGGCTATGTTAGGCTGTATAGTAGAGCTGCAATGATTAGTTAACTAATTCATTAGTGGCCAACTATTAATTAATCCCCAACTATTCTGATAATCAAGTCATCAATTTTAGTAATTTTAAGAAGAAAATGTCCAAATTCTCTGGTTCCAGCTTCTCTTCTCTTATTATTTTCTGGTTTCTTTAGTCTCTATAATAGTAAACTGATGATCTTTAGGTTGTGGACAAAAAAAGACATTTTAGGTTGAATCTTCAGCTTTGGAAACACTGATCCACATTTGCACCATTTAAGGAACCAAATAACAAATTGATGAATCTTTTCAATAAACAATAGACTAATCCACTATCAAAATTATTGTTAGCTGCAAGCCACAAAACTCCATACACAAGGATTCAATTCAAGGATTCAAGGACTCTTTCTTGTCATTCAGTTCTTGAAAATTTTACTTCCAGTTCCATTTTAATGAATTAATTAAACTCCAGTTTAATTTTTATTTTACTAAATAAATAAGTAATTTAGTTATTTTAAGTTATTTATATAACTTGACATAATTTTTGTTATTTTACACCTGTGTGACACATTCAGAAAATAACACTATCAATCAGAACAAACCATAGATATATTACATGTATACAAAACAATAGAAAACGACCAAAAATAGTAACAAAAACAGAAGAAGAAAACACAAAAAAAGAAATAACCACTTAACTCTAGCCACAAAAATACAAGTTGAGACTTCTTCTCTATATAGAGAATATAACAAGCTTATCTTTTTTTCCAACAACTTTTCTTTCTAATTAATTATTATTAATTGTGTAAACTACTCTCTCCATCCAATAAAGATCTTCTACAGTCTCCAGACATTTATTTAGGTTTGGGGCTTCCCACTTTTTCCAGTTTCTTGTAATCTGTTTGAGTGCTCTGATTCTCAAAATCCCCAATCCATCTTCTCCTTCCTTTTGAAAGGATTCAAACCTATTCCCTGATATGAACATGTATTTATTGAATTTCCCCAGGTACTATTAGAAGAACTTTCTGTTCTAAAGGTATTTCCTACCTTTATAACTTTATAACCTAAGTAAATGAACTGTGGCTGCTGTGTGAACAAGTGAATGAGGTGAACTAGTGAACACTGAGCAGGTTGATCCTCAGACCAGATCACCTGTCACTTTACACACACCTGAGGACGGGTCACTGCATGGTCACCTGAACATATGCAGCATGGAGGATTTAGCTGATGATGATGTCACTTACACACACATACACCTACTATACACTCACATAAACACACACCTACTACACACACACACACACACACACATACACCTAATAAACACACCTACTATACACTCACACACCTATTATACACACACACATACCTAATACACACACCTACTATACACACACACACATATCTAATACACACACCTACTATACACTCACACACACCTACTATACACACACACCTACTATACACCCACACATACCTAATACACACACCTACTATACACTCACACACACCTACTATACACACCCACACATACCTAATACACACACCTACTATACACACCCACACATACCTAATACACACACCTACTATACACACCCACACATACCTAATACACACACCTACTATACACACCCACACATACCTAATACACACACCTACTATACACACCCACACATACCTAATACACACACCTACTATACACACTCACACATACCTAATACACACACCTTCTATACACACCCACACACCTACTATACACACCCACACATACCTAATACACAGACCTACTATACACACCCACGCATACCTAATCCACACACCTACTATACACTCACACACACCTACTATACACACCCACGCATACCTAATCCACACACCTACTATACACTCACACACACCTACTATACACACCCACGCATACCTAATCCACACACCTACTATACACTCACACACACCTACTATACACACCCACGCATACCTAATCCACACACCTACCATACACTCACACACACCTACTATACACAACCACGCATACCTAGTCCACACACCTACTATACACTCACACACACCTACTATACACAACCATGCATACCTAATACACACACCTACTATACACTCACACACACCTACTATACACACCCACGCATACCTAATACACACACCTACTATACACTCACACACACCTACTATACACACCCACGCATACCTAATAAACACACGTAATATACACTCACGCACACCTACTATACACACACCTAATACACACACCTACTATACACACACCTAATACACACACCTGCTATACACACACACTCACCTAATACACACTCACACCTGCTACACACACACACCTAGTACACAGAGACACACACACACAGGCACCTATTACACACACACACACACCTACTACACACACATACACCTACTACACACACACACACACACCTACTACACACAACTACTACACCCACACACTTACTACACACACACACCTACAGAGCAGACACACACACACATACTGTACATACTCATAGAAGCTCCCAGGTTCCCTGAAATGAGAGATCTACACAGAAACAGATCTCAACAGAAAAATCACCAGTTAATGGCATGCTTAACTCCCTGGTGTGTGCACACACATATACACACGTGTGTGTTGACTTAGTGTGAGTGTGTGTGTAGTTAGTGTGTGTTTGTGTGTGTGTGTGTGTGTGTGTGTGTGTGTGTGTGTGTGTGTGTGTGTGTGTGTGTGTGTGTGTGTGTGTGTGTGTGTGTTATGTGTACGGAGTATTTTCCTGTGGTATCAGTTGTAACTATAGATATATTATATATCCTATATTATACACCCATGGGTGTAACTGTAGATATACTATAAATCCTATATTATACACCCATGGGTGTATCTATAGATGTATTATAAATCCTATATTATACATCCATGGGTGTAACTATAGATGTATTATAAATCCTATATTATACATCCATGGGTGGAACTATAGATGTATTATAAATCCTATATTATACACCCATGGGTGTAGCTATAGATGTATTATAAATCCTATATTATACATCCATGGGTGGAACTATAGATGTATTATAAATCCTATATTATACACCCATGGGTGTAGCTATAGATGTATTATAAATCCTATATTATACATCCATGGGTGGAACTATAGATGTATTATAAATCCTATATTATACACCCATGGGCGTATCTATAGATGTATTATAAATCCTATATTATACATCCATGGGTGGAACTATAGATGTATTATAAATCCTATATTATACACCCATGGGTGTAGCTATAGATGTATTATAAATCCTATATTATACATCCATAGGTGTAACTATAGATGCATTATAAAACCTATACATCCATGTGCTCTAATCCCAGCAGCAGGGTTGCAGTGAATACAGTCTGGTAACAGACAATCCCTCTCACAGCCCAGGCCTTGTTGTTTATGTCTGCTCACAGCTTTATAGCCTGTTCCTGCTGCTTTTCATCGTTATCACCAGAATTATGATAATGTGTTCTTTGTTGTTGTGTTTTTTTTCAAGATGCAAGCGGATACAGTGGTTGTATGGGTGATATGTAAGGACTGAACAGTTATTTCACCCATAACTGCTCACGTGAAATAATGAGGCATCATTTGTAAAGGGTTAATAGTATAATTTAAAATGCTTTATGGATCAGTTATAAGCCATTAAATAATGATTCTAATGTTATTATATGTATGCCGCTGTCATGCACTGTTTCCTTATCAGTAAATAAGGCTGTTTTCACAGGCTGGAATGCCTAATGTGCAGAAGCATTTGCGATTTGACAGGATAGATGGAAAAAATCTTGGATAATGATAAAAGCTGTTCTAATGTATTGTTTCCATCCTGGTCACATCATTTATTGCAGTCTGTCCATCCTGGAAGAGAAATACTCCTGTTTCTTTTCCTGAGGTTTCTTCCTCTTTTTCCTCCCTGTTAAAGGTTTTTTAGGGAGTTTTTCCTTGTATATTGTGAGGGTCTAAGGACAGGAGATGTTGTGTTGTATAAACTGTGAAAGCTTATTGAGGCGAATCTGTTGTTTAGGATTTTGAGCTGAATAAATAAAAATGATTTGACTTGATTTGAAAAGCTGTGTCCAATTGTATTAGAGTCTCAAATGAGGCAATGGAGGGGTTGAAGGAAACATTCATTCTACAGGATATTTTAGGAAAGGCTACATGGGTTGTGTTTTACATTCTACTGATTAAAGTTTAAGTGACATGGTGGAGCAGTGGTTAGAACTGCTACCTCACATCAAGAAGACGCAGGTTCTAGTCCTGGTCCAGGTTCTAGTCCTGGTCCAGGTTCCAGTCCTTGGTCTGAGACTTTTCTGAGTGGAGTTTCATGTTCTCTCTGTGTCTGGTGGGTTTTCTCCAGGTTCTCCAGCTTCCTCTTACAGTCCAGACACATGCTGAGGTTAACTGGAGACTCTAAATCACTATAGGAGGGAGGGTGTATGTGTGCTCCATGATAGGCTGCTACCTGTCTGGGCTGTATCTTGCCTCTCACCTGTGCTGGGATTGGTTGCAGCAGACCATATGAATAAATAGGGAAAGAAGATGAATAATTAAAGTTTAAATGTTGATTTTTTACAATGACAACCCTGCTGTTTTACATATTAAAGTCCACCAGAAACAGCATTTCAAGAGTACCTAAGCAATGAGAGATTTAGTAAGAACAATATATACAGGTGCCACAGAACATGTGGAAGAATTTGATTGGACCATTGAAATAATGCGCATCTTAGCATGAGGAGTCATGGAAGACCACTCGCCTTGATTGACAGGTGAAAGTAAGGATGCTATTGGTAGAAATTTCTCTGAGCAAGATGATGAATGCAATGTTTTGTTTTTGTTTTTTCGCAGAAGAAGATGTGATTGGATTGTGAGAGAGAAACTTTTTTGGTGGAATTTTCTTTCCAATTGTGGCCTGGTCATAAATGCAGAGACCAGACACAGAGCAAATTATTTTTGTGGGCTTTTTATTTCCCCGACTGCAGTTACTACAGAGCAGCTTTAATTGTGTAATTGTGAGATGTTGAAAGAATCACAGTGATAATAAAACTGAATTATGTTCTCAATGATTTTCTCCTTAATTTATAACTATCCTGATGCACTTTTCCTAGTGAAAGTGTAATATTGACTATAAGCTCTGAACGGTTCACAGTTACAAGAAGAAACAACCACTCCACTTATCTTAATACCTTATAAACCAATAAAGTACATGCAGTTATATTCATTGAGAAATACAACTACTAAAAGTAAATATTGAGCAACACTCTTCTATAAGCTCAAAATAAACTCACTCTCTTGTCCACACACACACACACACACACACACAGACACACACAGACACACACACACACACACACACACACACACACACACACACACACACACACAGGAATAAACATACAAAAATGCATCAAAAAGAGTTTGTTTAAACAGTCAACTATACACAGGGATATTTGGTGAAATTCTAACAGTAATTATACATGATCAGCTGTTACATTATCAGTACTAATGTTAACCTTTTACCAATCAAACCAAAGAAATACACAATCCTTAACCAGTCATTATACACTGACACTGACAATAATATAAATGCTAGCCCTAACCCTGACATTTTTGTTTTTGAGTTGAAATATGAGGTCTAAGACAAAAGTAATATGTCTCTCATGCCACTCATCTTTTTACATTTTGTTTCATTTTGTATGCAATTCTTTGCAAAGATAATCCAGGCTCATAATAAAAGACTCTAAAATGTGCAGTTTAGTCACACAACAAGACTTGAAGCAGAGTGAAACCCTAACCCTGCTGACTCCACCAGATCATTTCCACTACCATCAGCCATTTCCAGTCATTCTCCAAGAATTTGCCAGAATCTAATCAGCAACTGTTGCAGCAGTTGGTTTTCACAACTGAAGAATTTCTGCACCAACATTATCAGAACTGGCTTGAGTGAACAGTTGCTCACCCTTGATGCTGTCTGGCACGTTGAAGAAGTTATGTTTTGGACAACCAACACAGGTGTGTTTTATTGATGGTGATTTGAATGCTCAGCGATACCTTGATGAGATCCTGAAGATCCACCACCATCACTTTGTGTTGCAGTGAGATAATACACAGCTACATGTTGCAAGGAGCTCAAAACAATTCCTGGAAGCTGCAAACATCCCAGTTGTTGCACATCCTACAAACTCACCAGACATGTGAGCAGCCTCCCTCCCCAAAGGTAACATGTATTTTTTTCCAAATAAAACAATGGACATGACCTTTTATTGTGACCAGCCCAAGGCAAACCTGTGCAATAATCATGCTGTTGCTGCTGTTTAACCAGCACCTTGATATGCCACATCTGTCAGGTGGATGGATTAGCTTGAAAAAGTGTGGAAACAAATGCTCACTAACATTTCAATAAATTTGTGAGCAGAATGTGAGAGTAGCCATTGTGTGTATAGAAAACATCTTAGAGTTTTCATTTCAACTCATGAAAAATTAAAGCAAAAACCCCTTATAAATCTGCTGTTCAATGAGCTCAGAGAAACTTTCCACTTTCAGCAGATAGATGTGCACATATATCATTCTGCACAGAGAAAGTCAAACATCCAACTGAAGGAACAAGATGAAAACATATGAACACAGAAGAGATTCAACACTTCAAGCTAAAATTATTCTTACAAATAGTTCATATCTGACCCATAAAACATTAGTATTCAGCATCAATATCAAAGTGTAAACCCTTCATGAAGGAAGTGGTGCTAAAATATCTCATAACTCAAGTTTATGGGTTTTAATCGGACAGTTACGTTAGTTTAAGGTGTTTCTTTCGGGGAAAAGAGATGCTGAACTAGTTCTAAAATTAAACCTTTAAGACTATAAAAAAAAAAAAAAACTAGGCAACCCAGGTGAATGAACTTCCACTAAACTTACGCCGGAAACCTTGCGACAGCTTCCTTTAATCTCTGAAAACAATAAACTTCCAACTGTGAAGCCCAACCCAAGACCCTTGAGGAGAACAATAGGTGGCAGTGTTCAGCACCTCCAAACGTCTGGGGATAAACTGAACACACAATTCAAGAGCTGTAGAAAGTCACAGTGGGCGGCTGGTTGAACATCAAAGCATACAGGCACAAAGACACAGTAAAGAGGATATATGCCTAAATGTCTGTTTTGTATGAGGAGTGAATTGTGAATTTAATCCATTTAGGTGCGTACCTCCTCCAAAAAAGATCCCTGAATGTAAGATGAGTAATAAAGCAAAAGGAGGCACATCCATGCTTTACCTTAATCCCACACACTCTCATTTTTGTCACTAATCTGACAGATTTACACCCTTTTATTACCTGAATACACCGCCCTCTGCATATTTCACCTCTTGGAGAATCCTATTTAAATATGTAGAAGTTGTAGGAGCGTTTCTTCATGCTTTCTGAGAACACGTTATCTCAGACAACAGCTGAATAGGTTCTGTGGAAAAATGGTGAAACGCTCCCTTGAGTAACAGTGGAGGCCTTTTAACTTTTAGGTCTTGCCAGCTGTTGAACTGCAATCCTAAATAAAGTTTCTTGGATACAGTTATTATTCCTTCAGGACTTAAAAATACTGGCCCCATAATTATCCTTCAGAGGAGCTAATATTGTAATTTGAGGGAAGATGACAGTAATAACCTGCTAATGCTTGAGCCTCGCTGACTTTATGAGGAGCAGCATAAGGCAGAGTGACACACCGTGGTTACTCATGTCGTGTTCCTGCACCTACTCGTGCCTTTAGGCTTAAATATTGCCCTATTTCCATTACAAAATGTGGAAGGTCCTTCTCTGGAACTCTGCTGTTTGTGTTCTGTGGACCGCTTTGTTAACCTGTACCGTTGCCAAGGATATTTATGAGTTTTTGGCTAGTGGTGCATTCAAATAAACAGACTTCTTCACTGTTTCCACAGCAGGGAGAGTGATCCTCCAGAGAGTTCTGTAATGATCAGTGAGGGTTTCAGCTGACTGAATGCAGGGCCTCGTCCTGTGGAGGCCCCTCAGAAACCCGGCACGTGTGGTCGCATTTGGGAACAATCTAATTTCTTACATGTGTCTGCGAGGGTGTGAATTTACAAACTGTGATTCTCCTTGGCTTGTCTGCTGCAGCTTTTATCTGGCGGATTGATGAACTGATTTTTTAAGGGAATGAATCTGCCGTGCTGAGACTCTTCGGTGATGTAAGTGTTTGACTCTGTGTTTTTCCAGCGGGAACAATGAAACAGCTCGCTGTCAGTGCTGTGGTTTTATTCTGCGCTTTTCCACATCACCTTGAATGCACTCCGAGGTGTTTTCTTAGCATGTGCTTCTAGGGATGATCCAAATCTCCCAGGTTGAGCTCAGTGGGCGGAGGTGAGTTTTTCGTGAAACGGCTGTGTGAGAGGTGCTTGTTTTCCCACAAGTCTTCGGGGATCCCCCTCCCCCCACTCTGCTGTAAACCTCCTCTCTGATGGACATCTCTGTTTGGCAGGTGCTCATATACTTGGCGCCTACTGCTGCCCACAGCGATGAGGCTGTCAGGGCAGGATGCCTTCCAAGAGTGCAGGGGAACATTATATTTCACATTATCTCAGAACAATAGGTCATTTCCTGCATTTGCTGCAGGCCAGAGGAGGAGCTGCCAAGCTCCAGGAAGGGAGCACAGACTTCAGGAGAGTTTGGCGTCTAAAGCGGGGCGACTGTATGAAGTTGATGAATTGTTAGGTAGAAGGTTCCAGAGTGGGTGAAAGCTGAACTAAGCTGCCAGTTAGCGTGAGCAGGAACAACCACAGAGTGTATTTCAGGTATGATATGAACAGAAACACATGTGTATAACTCACAGACAAACTGGCAACGTCTCACTTCGATCCAGATGAAATATCTCACCAACCGTTGGATAAATGCCCATTAAATTTGGTTTCCTGTGTTCCCATGACACCCAGAGAACTGGTCCTGATGTTCGATAATCCAGAGGAAGAGATCAACATCTCATCTTTGGCGGTACCTAAACTTTTCATCTGGCACCAACTTCAGTTCATGTCATGTCTCGTCGTAAATGTTAAGTCATCACTCGTGTTGTCTTGTCGTGCACTTCCTGTTTTATTTTGAAATAACTCTTCCCTCTCATTTCAGGCACCTTTGCTTCCTGCCCTTGTGTGTTTCCCGCCACTGTGATTGCCTTCCCCTGCCCTGATTGTTTTCACCTGTGCCCTGTTACCTTGTCTATATATTGTCTGTGTCTCCCTTTGTCCTGTGCCAGTTTGTTGTGTTCCATGTCTTGAGAACCAGCGTCCAGCTCCATGCCTATGCCTTTTCAGGTTTTGTGTTTTGTTCAAGTCTATTTAGTTTCCGGTCTTGTTTTGACAGCTTTTCCTTTGTTACTTTGTTCTAGTTATCATTAGTCTGGTTTTCCTTGTAAGAGTGAATTTTTGTTGGGACTTTTTATAGTTTAGTTTAGTAGTGTTTTTTTTCCTCCTTGAGAGTCGTTTTCATTTTTGGACCTCATTACAATAAAGACTTTCCCTTTTTGAACGGACTGTGAACGAGTCGTGCGTTTGGGTTCAGCTTCCAGCCGCCCCTCGGGTCAGTTCAAAATGTGTATTTGTCAAACACTTTGATTTATGAATAAACACACAACTAATGACATTCCTGTCATCCTGGGCTGAACTTTGTGTTTTGCTAATTAACAAATGTTAGCATGTCAACAGCTACAGTGGTGAGCATATGGTACAGATTAAACTCTAGTGACATTAAATGCACTATAAGTAGTTTTGCGCCACTAGGGTTTTCTCAATCCAAACAATAACAAAAGATGGAGTTGACGATGTCATGAAGTAACATGGGATCATGGAACTTGATTAATTGTTCATTGTCAGAAGGTTTGTACTGGAAGCTCAGAGTAATAACACAAAATAGCTTTGTGTTTTGCACCAAGCTTAAAGCAAAATGCAGCATGATATTCTTTCTCCTGTTGGAGCTCACAAACACACTGAAGTGACAATTACACTTGGACTAATTACCAGGAGAATTAAAGAGGGGGAAGATATATTCTGCTATCACTGATCACTCTGCTGCTTCAGTACTTCAATATTCACAATATAATGTGTGTGTGTGTGTGTGTGTGTGTGTTTGGGAATAGGTGACTCATTATTGCAGCTGTCTTGTTGTGTTTGGTGGTCTCACCAGTAGTCCAGTAATTTTAAGTCAAAATGGGGGTCAACCTCAAACAAATAGCATTCCTCCACATGTCCTCAATGAGAGGAAAAAAAATGTCTTTTTCTAAACTTTCCCCCACCATGATTCTTCTGAGCCTTTTTCCCTCGCTGAGGAAATTTAATCAGTTGAGTTTGGTTCTGTTGAGATTCATTTAACCTTTTTTCATAAAATGACTGGATTACAGCTGGACAGCTACCATCTGCATGGTGGTTCTATATTTGTTGAAGTGGATGTTGGTGTCATTTCCCAACCTGGTCCCATAAAAGTCTTTCCACATTCCATATTCAAGAGTCCTGAGAAAGTCAGGAATGGTGACATTTTATTCACTTAGGTTATAACCTATCGCACCAAAAATTTTATTACAACATGCAATTGCTTCACAAATTTTACATATAGCTGTGTTGGAAAATTGTTGAAAACTTTTTGATAATGAAAGCACAACTAAACACATGATATATAACATGGGTTTAGTCATTTATAGACATTTTAATCTGGAAAATCATTATAGAAATTGGGCCTTTAATATAATCTGTGTGGGTGGAAACAAATTTTTACCAGGTCTAATGTTCCCTGCTTTGTTCTGTGATCAGGTAACTGAAATAACCCCTATCTCAAACCCCTAACCCTAACCCCTAACTCAAACACCTAATCTTAACCCCTATCTCAAACCCCTAACCCTTAACCCCTAACTCAAATACCTAATCTTAATCCCTAACTCAAACCCCTAAACCTAACCCCTAACTCAAACTCTTAACCCATATCTCAAACACTGAACCCCTAACTCAAACCCCTAACCCCAATCCCAATCCCAAACCCCTGACCCTAACCCCTAACTCAAACACCTAATACTAACCCCTAACTCAAACCTCTAACCCCTATCTTAAAGCCGTAACCCCTAACTCAAACCCCTATCTCCAACCCCTAACCCCTAACTCAAAATCCTGACTCCTAACTCAAACCCCTAACCCTAACCCCTATCTCAAACTCCTAACTCAAACCCCTAACCCTAAGTACTACTTGAGCATGGCTGGACTCTCTTTAGCTATGTTTACCCTGAATTGGAGGCTGTAAAAATATTGCAATCATTTTTGGAAAAGCTGAACTAGTTGGTAAATCTCACAGATTTCGACACATTGTGATTACATGGAAAACAACAGGGAGGTGAGTTGGGGTTACAGGCTCACTTCTCTACCCCACCCGGATCCATTCATCCATTTAGTGCAGGCGCCAAATGCTTCGCAACCTCTGGAAATACCTTTTCACTGACTGCTTTTTTTTCCCTCTCCCTCTCACCCCTTTCTTTTGGTTGCATAACTGCTCTTGTGTTGTATTATTGAAACGTTTGGCTCTGATTAGTGCAGCAGATGAAACGACTAAATGCTAATGTCTGATTTCCCAGGGGGCCACCCCGACTTCATGGGCTGCAGGTGTTGTGGGGGGAGGAGGGGGGCTTTTTAAGCGCATCAATGCCAATTATGCCCCATATTGTTTGTGTTTTCTGTTACTCATCAGGGCAGGTAAACAATCCAGGTTTGCTACTGAAGTACTTTCCTTGTTGCTTCCACAATGCAGCTGGTATCACACCAGCGCCTCGTGAGATTTGAGAGCTGTTAAAATCAGTCAGGCATTAAATATGAGAAATGTTGGGAGCAGAAGAACCTCTGCGTGGCTCTGCTTGAGCCAATCACATGGTATTGATTATCCTGGACACAAACCCTCCCACATATCAGCCCGAGGTCATAGATCTATTATGTTATCCTGGAGAAAATCTGTGATACCTGAGCATATTTCAACAGTCGAGCATCGCGGGTCTAAGGTACTTTTACAGCTCTGGCTCGAGGAGTGCTGAAGGCTTCCAGCTGCATGATATCCTCTGAGCAGACTCAGCTGCTTCAGAGTCGCAGGTCTTCTGTTTTACTGTCCCTTTTCACTCCTTTTTCATTCCCCCCATCTCCATCCTTCCGGGATAGACTGTCCTCTCTTTCTTTTCACTGTGCTGAGCCTCCCGGCTTCCTTTCTCCTCTCCTTTTATGTAATTTTTTCCTACAGTACATCGCCACAGATTTATCATCTCGCATTCTTTTTCCTCCAGAAAGCGTCGGAAAAGGAAGGAAATTATTCCTGGGTCCTGACAGGGGGGGGGGGGATACACTGTTGTAAAAGGAAGGAATGAGGAAAAGAGGGAATGAGGCAGGATTTGAAAAAAATGTGAGTCATGTAAATGCTGCCGAGGAGAAGAGGAGGATGAGGATAATTGATTCTGGCGACCCGAGTCAGATGGCGGTCTTCCCCCGGGGGAGGGGGGGTGTGGATCCCAGCCAGAGTCACTCTTGTGGGGGGAAGGGACGAGTCATGATGGAGGTGGAGGTGTGGAGAATATCTCACACAATACTGCATTACTGTGATATCCAACACGTCTCCTTCCCATCATACTTAGGACAAAAAACGCTGAATCCAAATGCACACTGAGCCTTCCTTAACCTACTCAATGTTAACTTAAGAGCATAGTACATTATCTATGCATGAGCTAATTAACCTATCAAATCAGAGATGGGAATTTCCTTACTTGTCTCCTTCTTATTCTTAATTGCAGGTGGGAGTAAAAAGAAACAACAGCAGACAATGGGCCTCAGCTCTTAAATCAGAATCTCTCATTCTCTGTCTCTTCAACAAACACACACACACACACACACACACGCACACACACACTTGGACGCAATTCTATGCAGAGGAACACTCTTCCTCTTATTAGTCCACGCCCATGACTCCTTGGAGCCAGACTAAATAAATAAATTACAGATTCAGATGCCTGCTTACTTGCTAACCTTGTTAGCTTTTGCGCTACAGCAAACAGAAGCTCCCTTATTTGTGTGTGTGTGTGTCCGGAATAATTGTATTGATGATGGTGATATCTGTGTATGAAGGGTCCGTTTGTCCTCCAGCAGGCCTGATTCATTAACCTTATGTGTAAGACTGCTGGGTAAATGTAGGTTACAGCTCAGGCAGACGTAATTCCCCAACGGCAAAGAGTGGCATTGGCATCCAGTTATCTCATCACATTCCCTGGAGCTAAAATGACTCCAGAAAGATGCTCTATGTCTTGTTTAAATTCTGCTGGGCACACACACACACACACAGGTAGCAGAAATAGAAGCTGATGTGAGAGTGAGGAATGAGGACAGGACAGGAGTAAAATAAGCCGATCTCGACAGAATAAAAGGCAAACTTCTCTTTTTTTCCACTCTTTTTGATCATCTCCTGCAGCCCCTGTGCAGATGTTTCAGACCTGGAGGTGAGCCACACTTGATACGACAAAATCAGACTTTTATTCTAACTGATCTAAGCCTGAGCATTGAGTGGATGGAGGCTCCGAGACTTTGATTTACCATGACTGAGAAGTAAAGGGGAAGACTGGAACAGATGGAGGAGTCCCTCTGGGCGAATGGTGCCTACCCCACTGCACACTGGGAGCTCTTGACCATCTGGACTGAAAGGCAATGAGCAGCATTCCGTAGAGGATTCCCCATCAGAGCGACATGGATAGAGAGGCAGGCTCACTTGGAGCAATGTCACCAAAAGAATGTCCTCATCTTCCTGTAAAAAAATGTCCCACATATACTCACTGTGGAAAGGTTGAGTGATCAGGTTCTGCTCTTGTGCCACCCTTGAATGTATTTGTGACGCATGTCCACCCTCCTGACATTTTACACACAGATGAAGCTTTTCCCTAACCCTAACCTGTATCTATTGTAGCCTCAATCCTAACACGTTCACCTGTCTCCTGGATATCTGAAGCACCTATTATGAACTTACTGGAATGTATGAAGTTGGAGCGGCTGGTAAAACTTGCTGCTTTGGCAGAAATAATGTCTCTGATAAAATCAAAAGCATATTTTTTGATTTGGCTGGATTAGCTGTGCAGTCATCTCTCATGCTTCAGAGTATGAGGACTATTGGATCCAGACTAGGACTGGAACAGCAGGGAGGGGTATGTGTTCAGTTACTTGATGTGAACAAGCGAGTGAGCTGCTACCAGTAATCTGATCTTCCTTGAAAGAGTTCTTCACTGATTTAGCAATGCTCTCCTGTAACAGACTGGTACTGCTGGTTCAGGTGGGTTATGGTCTTAGTAACCACCCAGCAAGCAAAATTTGGTTCCCCCAAAGTTCTGGGAACATACAGTATGCTGTTAGTTCTGAGAACATTTATCAAAAGTTGACTAGATCTTAAAAGAGCATGTTTTTCTAATATAGGGCTAACATTAGTTATGTTCAAAATATTATGGGAAGGTTAGTTAAACATTTCCCATTATTGTTCCCTATAAATGTTAAAATGGCATGTTTTTCTGACATAAAACCATTTTGCTTCCAGGATATTCTGAGAAGGTTCCATTAGATAAAAGCATTTGCATTACATTGTAATGGCAATTTATGTGTTAGCTGTGTGTTTTAGCGGGCGACACGGTGGCGCAGGGGTTAGCGCTGTTGCCTCACAGCAAGAAGGTCGCAGGTTCAAGACCTCCTTGGTCCGGGGTCTGGGACCTTTCTGTGTGGAGTTTGCATGTTCTCCCTGTGTCTGCGTGGGTTTTCACCAGGTACTCCGGCTTCCTCCCACAGTCCAAAAACATGCTCAGGTTAATTGGCAACTCTAAATTGCCCATAGGTGTGAGTGTGTGAGTGAATGGTGTGTGTGCCCCACGATTGGCTGGCGACCATCTGGGGTGTATCCCTGCCTCTCGCCGTAACGTGCTGGGATAGGCTCCAGCAGACCCCTGTGACCCTAATGAGGAATAAGCAGGTATAGAAAATGACTGACTGACTGACTGTGTGTTTTAGCCTGGAGCTGTTAGCTTCCAGCTGGGATGTAGACTGGGCTACAGAGGTCAGGTCATCTTCCTACTAACTGCAAATCTACATTTTTTGTTCTCTATTCTCTTTAAACTTAGCTCCAACCGACACTGTTTTAATCATGTCATCAATATTTCAATTTTTATTGCCTTAATCTTATAGAAAATGATTCAAATTTTACACACATTTGCCTCTAAAGACACGGACTACATTACATAACTAAATTACATGTGTTTTTAATGACTGATTCTACATATTTCTTAATCTGCCCAGCTTAAAATGTAACAGATTTATGATATTCTAAAAAACATACAAACTACAACATTCATATTAGAATGAAAACAGATAAAAGAAATAAGCGATTGTGATTTTTTTTTTATATTTAGAAAATGTTCCTGTATTTTAGGCCCAAATCCATTGAGGTACTGTACCTTAGAGCTACAGGCCTAACTTCTTGATTTCACAGGATGCATAAGAGACATGGTCCTGTAGCTGGTGAGGTCAGCTGGGTTTTGGAGACCACAAGATCACCTGCAAATTGCAAATCTGTGGTCACACATGTACAACCACAGATGTTCAAAAATAACCCCAACTAACAGAGTTACTTTTTCCTTATCCAACTGGTATTATCTTTCCTTGAATTTAGTTCTACTACCTTGATTAAGCAGGCTATGTATTTGAATTTCACCAGTCATCATGTAATGTTGATAAAGTAATATAATCAAAAATAAAAAAAACAATGTTGTGTTTTTTCTTGTCTGATGACCCTTATAATAGAAGATTCATTCACAAGCCTATTTAAAAGTACGACAATTGATTCACCTGCATCAGATGTATGTTCAGCTCTGCAGTAATGTCTAGCTTCACCTTATGATTCTCTATGACATTCTATTGCATAGTGCTGCCTTATGGATGATTAGACAGCATGATTATTGACCAGGTGGTCCTTAGACTGGCCACAATAAAAGGCCACTCTGAAATGTTCAGGATCTGATGGGACACCATTAGCCACATGTAGTAAAACAGCTTTTTCATAGAATTGATCAGGTTGTGGACTGTTGGTCCACTCCTCTTCATGGCTGTGATTAGTTGCTAGATTTCAGTAGGAAGTGGAACACGCTGTCGTATACGCTGATTCAGAACATTCAAACATGCTCCATGGGTGACATGTCCAGACATGTGAGTCTGCTGGCCATTAAGAACTGGGATGTTCTCAGGTTCCAAGAATTGTGTCCAGATACTTCACCATTGGTCCGTGGTTTATCCTGCTGCAACATGAGCTGATGTTCATGATTTATGGACCAACAGTGGTCCTCAGGATCTCCTCATGTATTTCTGTGCATTCAAAATCAATAAAATCATCAATAAAATGCACCTATGTTCCTCGTCCATTACACACACCTGCCCATACCATAACCCACCACTTCAATGGACCATAACCCACCACCATGGACCATAACCCCACCATCACCATGGACCATGGACCATAACCCCACCACCATGGATCACACCCCACCACCACCATGGGACATAACCCACCACCACCATGGACTATAACCCCAGCACCACCATGGACCATAACCCACCACCACTATGGTCCATAACCCACCACCGTGGACCATAACCCCACGACCACTATGGATCATAACCCCACCACCACCACCATGGACCATAACCCCACCATCACCACCATGGTCTATAACCCACCACCACCATGTACTATAACACCAGCACCACCATGGACCATAACTTTGTCCATTTGTGTTTGTAGAAAATGTTTTAGATGTTTGAGTTCATCTTCATCATAAAAAAATGGGAACAATTATGCATTTATATTTTTGTTCAGTGTAGTTTACAAGTTATCGTCATTTAAAAGAACAGTGCTTTTCTTATCTATATATTATTTAGAACATTTTGAATAATTAAAACATTCTAAACATTTTTCATTATGTCTAATTTTATGCAATAGATGGTTAAGGTACATTATAAACCTTAAAAACCTTTGTAGGACGTAACTAGAAAACATATCTCAGACCTTTAGTGGATTCACTTTCTCTTTTTTTCTTTTTACCAATGTTTATGCATACCACGTTTATGGTAAAAAAAAGTCTAATGGTTCTCACACTAAAGTCTAATATACAGTAATCTCCACAGTGGTTCATTATTTGAATATCCTGTTGCATGTTTCTTGGCGTCTATGAAACAAAGACTTGGGAGAAGTGTTTTTCTTTGTCCTCATTTTGAAACTGGCACTGAATCTGAATCCCTCAGTCTGTAGAGCAGAGTGTTGCAGTGATGTACCTGCTTTATCCTCCTGAGGTGTCTGCTTCCCTGCTCCATTTAGAGCCACAGCCCGGCTGGGATCGATGCCTTTCTCCAGCCGCCCATCATCAATTATTCACCTGATCAGCCCTGCTGCTCATTAGATGACTAATCTGGGAGGGTGAGGAGAGACGGGACGCTTTGAAACCTGAGACTGAGAGGCAGCAGGGAAGGGGAAGGGCGGATCACGTCTCCAGATCGAGAGAGATGGAGAGTTCATAGATGTGGGATTAGCGATTTGTACATCTAAGTCCTGACATCCAGGAGGGTTTATAAATCTTTGATGAAACCATAGAATCACTTTGATGAATGTGCACACGTATCAGCAACATATAGCATGTGCCGACAGAAGTGTCACGGATGTTAGTGTATCAAGACAGACTGGTGAATGAGGACGTAGGAGTAGTGTTTGCACTAGCCAGACGATTGCATGTTGTGCTCGCATTACACCCCACCTAAGTTGTTGGAGAACATCTGTGGTCAGCGTGGGTCATGTTTTTACTGTCCTATAAATCTCCCCCGGCATTCTCCCAGTGACGCCAGTGTTGTTATTCCAAGTCTCCATGTGTGTTGTTTAGCAGTCTTGTTTCCACGCTGCAAGGTCTGTATATCAGGGTCAAATGAAAGAGAGTGACAGCAACGCCCAACGCCACCTTGTGTCCCCCCAAAGATCACCTCAATCTAAACACTTCCAGGGTTACGTAGTTGAAGTGCATGTAGCACAAAGACCCAAAGAAAGAAAAAAAGAAAGAAAGAGAGCAACCCCCAGTTCTCCTTCATTCCCACTGATCATGTACCAGTTGGGGGTGGTGGGGTAGCTTTGATCTCCCCTGTCCCCCTGAGAGCCACGGTGAGGTGGGAGTCAGCGTGACGGCTGCGGTGCACGTTAGCTCTGATTAAAAGGAAATATGCATCACCGTATAGCGCTTTCCTTTTTATCTGCGCCTGCAATGTGGTGCGATGGCGATGCTAGATTGGGCCCCGATATGTGTGCTGTAGCTTTATCTGTGTTCCACTGCAGCTGAAAAAGCCACCTGAAGTTGAGTCACTCTCATTTTGAAACCTTTTAGACCTTGCAAAGTAGTTTGAAGAAGTTGAAGAGTTGGGGTTGTATTGTGTAGTGTGTGGCAGAGTTTCAAGGCTTGTTTAAGCAGCAGCAGCAGGAATCACACCAGAAGTGTCCTTTCACCTTTTGATACAGGGTCAGGTGTCTCTGAAACAATTACAGCCAAGAACCGGCATTCCACACCAGTGTGGCAATAACTGCAGGGCTGAACCTGCATCACAGTATTGGGAAAAGTTCATTTTAAAGCATACAACCTATTTGCTTTTCTTGAAAAGAGCGGTTTAGTGTTTCTTTTTACTCTAAATGCATCTTGCAACAAAAAAGACAAGCAAGCACACAGGGGAAAACAAAGATGGAGATCAGTACTAATGTCATCTTCATTCATTAAATATGAAGCCATCACAAGGCGTACAGCTATTGTTTTATCACTCCTCTCAGAACATGGCAACCTCACCTTCCTCTGAACCTCTGCAGTCTTTCAGAATCATGCACAACAGATCACATGTGATCCATCTACTGCATTAAAAAGACTTGGATGTGCATTGAAGTCAGAAGGTAGAAACAGTTCCACACATGCATCTTATCCAGTCTGATCACATTAGACCTATATTGCTTTTCCTTATTTCATGTCATATATAATGTTGGTTGTTTATATTAAATGTGGTCATTGTTTCAAGTAATGATGTGAATGCAAAAAGCTCAGACTCTTACCAATGTTTCTTTTTTGTACTTTTCAGATGAGCTGTCATCAAATTGTGATGGATTTCATTATACGGCTTATCTCTTTCCAAAAAGCTGTGATATAAAATCTAAGTTTTACAGTTAGGAGTGAAAAGGGGGTCTTTTATTTTGAAGAACATACAATTTATAAGGTCACATGACCAGGATATCCTTGTTGCCAGTCCCTTTTGCTCATGGACATTTGACATGTGAGTTGTCTCAAAACTGAAGTTTGGGATGATTTGCACCATTTAAAAATTGAATTTGAATTTGAATTGAATTTTGTATGAGATGTTTTTCTAATATGTTAAAATAGATGTGTAGCCACATAGCAACAATATGCAAATATGTAAAATTCCTAGTGTATACAAATAGAGTCCTATTTACTTACATAGCATGAAACTATCCTGAGACTGTGTTTACACCTTTTTCTTTAATATATCTATTATTTAGGTCATTTTAAGTAATAAAAACATTCAAAACATTTTATACAATGGCTAAGTAATATTTGAAGTAAAGAAGGAGAAAAAGAAGTGAAATCCTGGTACTAGTGATTATGTTGGCTTCTATGCAGCTTCCAGAAGTTGACCAATCAGAGCAGAGCAGGCTCATCAGGAGGTTGGCCTTAAAGGATAGAGCTGGAAATGAACATAAAAGTGAGGGTCCCCTTTAAAGCAGACAGATGGGAGGAGAGGAGCTCAGGGGTTGGACATATGTACGCTGCTAAAAGCCCTTCAGCTAACCTACTTCTCTTGACCCCCACATCCTGCACACATACACCTGTCTAGACTGAAATATAAATTAATCTCATTCTCTGAATCTCTTCTGATGAATACACACAAATGCATCCTCTGACTTTAACCTGCACTCAACACATCTTAACTGCTAGGTGAGGCGTTCACATGTGCAATATATTAAGTGTGTGTGTGTGTGTGTGGCTTCTTTCTGTGTATTTGCTATTAAAATTTATGTTTACTAGTGATTAAAGCAAATCACTAGTAAACAAAATTTTTTGTGTCTAAAGAATGGATGTTTGTAGACTGGTGTTTGTGGACACCATCTTGTTTTTTTTTTTATCCAGAAGTGTGTTTCCCATGAATATATTTGGAAGAGAGTGTGGAGCTTGGCAGGAGCTGCACTTAGTAAACAACTGGCTGCTCCTAGTAGTGAGCTACCTGTCAGTCAAAGCTCTAACTCCTTAATAATCTCTAATTTAAAGACTTAATGAAATGTGAACTAGTGAGTTATAAAAACACTCTATAATCTTTCATTTTTAGTGAAATAATGGACCTTTATTTAAAAGAAACTATGTGAGAAGAGGAAAAAAACCCTCCTTGGTGGAGCTGTTAAAAACTCACATTCATCTATGTGCAGTAGTAATAACATCAGATTAATCCAGGTTTTTATTACATGTTTTATTGCTACATGACAAACAATCTAGCAGCAGGTTCAGTAGATTCTAGAAAACCAACCAGACCCAGCATTCATGATATCAGGCTCTGAAGGCTGAGATATTAGTAGATTAGTAGAAAGGGGTGTGTTCTAATAAATATCAGTGTGGTATTCAATCAGTGAAGTCATCAATTTAGTGATAAAACAGGTGTGAATCAGCTGGTTCCTTTTTAAGGATGAAGTCAATACTTGTTGAACATGCATTTCTCTTTGAAAGCCTGAAGAAAATGTGTCATTCAAGACATTGTTCAGAAGAACTTTGATTAAAAAGTTGTTTGGAGAAAGAAAAACTTATACAGATTTGTAAAAAAATTAGAATCATCAGAATGGTAAAGACTCAGCCAATAATCAGCTCCAGGATGATCAGAGACAGTCTGGAGTTACCTGTTAGTGCTGTGACAGGTAGAAGACGTCTGGCTGAAGCTGATCTATTTACTAGAATCACCACAAAGTCCCTCTGTTAAAAAAAGACATCAACTGGCCTAAAGACACATGGAGGAACATTTCGTGGACTGATGAGAGTAAAATGTTCTTTTTGGGTCTAAGGGCTGCAGACAGTTAATGAGACGACCCCAAACTCTGAATTGAAGCCACAGTTCACTCTGAAGACAGTGAAGATGGTGCTGCAGCATCATGATATGGAGATGTTTCTCTACTATGGTGTCAGGACCATTTATCACATACCAGGGATCATGGATCAGTTTGCATATATCAAAATACTTGAAGACGTCATGTTGTCTTATACTGAAGAGGAAATGTCCTTGAAATGTGAGTTTCAACAAGACAATGACCCCAAACACACCAGTAAACCAATAAATTAATGTTATGGAGTGACCAACCCAATCCCTGGACCTTCATCTAATGGAGAACTTGTGGACCGACATCAAACAGGCTGTTTCTGAAGAAAAACCACGAAATGCAAATGGATCATGGAATGTTGTTAAAACATCTTGTAGTGTAATAACAGCTGAAAGGTTCCACTAGTTGGTGACTCCATGCTGCACAGATGTGAAGCAGTTATAAAAAAGTGTGTCATACAACTAAATATTAGTTTAGTGATTCACAGGGTTGATAAATCCTAGAAACAAAACCGTTTGGATAAAATAGTTTAGAGTTAGTCAACAGCAGACACTGATATTTATCAGAACACACCCCTTTCTACTAATCTACCAATGTGTCAGCCTTCAGAGCCTGATATCATGAATGCTGGGTCTGGTTGGTTTTATAGAATCTACTGAATCTGCTGGTAAGTTATTTGCCAGAATTCAGGAAGACTTTGCATTAATATCCGTCAGATATTTATTCTGTGATTTGCTTATTGTGTTTCATCCTCAACTATTATGCTTGTGTTTACTGATTTTATTATAGTTTGTTTAGTTTGCACTGTACATTGTTTCATCTATGTTTTACTATATTTTAATATATATTGCACTCTGAGATTATACAGAATAAAAAGTGCATTACAAATAAATTCAATTATTATTATTTAAAATGTGACCGACTATACAAAGATTTGCTCCTGAAATGTAGTGCAGTGTAAGTAGAGAATAGCACCAAATGGAATAATTTATTTAAAGTATTTAAAAATTGTACTTAAGTAAATGTACTTAGTTACTTTCCATCTCATTTGTAATTCAAACTGCAGAATCTATCATTAGTAAACTATGCTTCAAGGGAGCAGCATTCCCCTCATAACACTTATTTTATTAGTCTTATAATTGCTGGCTTAGTTTCAGAAATGTGTTAAATAAATGTTTAATCTTATAAGGAGAAGACAACAGTCAGAGTCCTCAACAAAGCATATCTTTATTCTCATAAACATCAGGTTCTTGAGGTACACAAACAGTCACGAGCACAAACACTTTCAGTCTTTTTTTTCTTTTTTTCTTTTAGACAGTCAACATTAAGTGAATCGGACATGTTAGAGTTTTCACTTTCTGACTTGTGCTGACGGTCATGTATGTTTCTCATCTAACTGAGGAAAGAAGAGTCTGACCCTTAATTCTGTCACTTCCTGGTTTGTGTTGAGACTTGAAAATAAAGGACTGCACACTGATGAACACTGGAACCTAATAGAATAACTGTAGTTTAACCCCTCAGTGCCACATACAGTAAATGCATCAGTGCTATGGCCTTCATTCACAGGCCTCTGATTTGTGTCAGACTAATAAGGACAGCTCTGCATGGCTTTTGTTGCCAGTATTGGCAATGATATATTCATCTGTTATTTCCTCTCTCAACTTTGACAGAACAAAGCAGCGGATTCACTAGTTATTACTCTATGTAAATATATATCTTTTTTTCTTCATATATCTATATATTCTATCTATAGAATAAGTCTATATATATATATATATATATATATATATATACACACACTTTTGGTAGGTGTGTTTTTTTAAACATTCAGGTACATTCACTTGACCCTGTTACATATTTTTTTTCTTCATATGAAAGATGAACACAGACAAATATTAACGGAGCTACTTGCCATGTAGTAATGGCCTCCAACCAGGAAACAAGACATCAAGCATCCCCCGAAATCAGAAGAAGCAAACATAACAAAAGTCTCAGTGCTGGCTCTTTAAGGACCAACCACAAGCATAAATATACTAAAAGACCTCTTTATTAATCTAGAGTATAAAATAGCATATTTTCTGGACTCGACAACAGTTTATATAGACTCTTACCGTAGAGTCTGGGTGCACACAATTCCACAGGTGCATACACGAGCTGGCAACGACGTATTTACTAACTCAACAAACAGTATCCTGTCAGTGGTTAAAAGCTTAAATGCAGAACTCACTTCTACAATCACTAGTGTGAATAGACCCTTGGCATGTCACAGAATACACACATATAGGCATTAATCAACAAGTCAAGAAGATAGAACCTGGCCTACAGAGGACCATACTGATGATAAGCCACATTACGCATGAACACCGCTTTTTTCCTTTAGAAGGCCACAAGGATGTCACTTGGGTGCTGGTTAGGAAAGTGTTCCTTCATGGGCCCAAGTTAACAGAGGACCCTAATACTGCCCTTAATCAGACATGTTTGATTCGCCATTACAGTAACAATATTACATTAATGGATTGTACAGATCCTTGTTTTCTTTAAACCTGTAATAATCCCAAGGCCAATAGATAACATTTTCTGCCAGTGTGACAGTTGACAGTGTGCCCTTGTTATGAGATTTACTCATTTCACCCAAATTCAAAAGAAAAAGAAAAAAAACAAGAACAAACACATTCCCACAGTGGTCTCTAACTATGCAGATAGACTCATCTTAATATAATGGAGCCAAAAAGATTTGTGCATTTTTAAATTACATTTGAAAAACTAAACATTAATTTATCATTCAGGAAAAAAATGTCCTGGATAAAGCAGTTTTCTATAAATATATTTTGTGAAGCCCAGTGAGGCAACTGTGTTGTGATATTGGGCTATATAAATAAAATTAAATTGAATTGAATTTTTGAACTACATTACCCATTTTCAAAGCTGTGGGCAACACATTTGCACTGCAGAAAGCCCAGAAATATTGGGCCTGATGCAGCTAAATTCTAAAAATTTATCTTAGATTTTTCTCTTAATTTAACTCCTGATGCACAAAATGTTTGTACCATCCAAATCTGCTCTAACCCAGGAAAACATGATTTGCATCAGTACTGATGTTACAGGAAAATCAAAAACATTTATGATTTATGAGGAGAAAATTAGGAGAAAATATCATGTTCAGACATTTATTATTTATTTATTTTGCATGTTTGTGTTGGCGCCTCAAAATTAATCCAAGATATTTAGTCTTTAATTAGGATCAATGAACAAAGTATTCCTTTAGTCCTCAAATTTAGTAATGTAATCATTATAATTAATGTAAAATATCTAATCATCTACATTTGAATTCCATATTTATTCATTTAATTATGTCCTTCAAATTTATATCCTATGGTTCCTTGTGTTGGACAAATGTTGAATGGACATGCATGCATATCATGGAATATATATCTTCCTGCATGAGGCCCATTATTTCACAGATTTACCTACCTGCATGGTGAGATGCCATCTGAATTAAGTGGGAATATAATGTTTGTTTTTTTATTATTTGGATGAACTGTTCCTTGAACAGTTTTACTGCGTCAGCTAGGATATAAATTATCCTATAATAACATTTAAATGTGCAGTAGAAAAAAATATTCATCTAATTTCCAACAGGTTATTAAATACATACCTCTGAACAAAATGAACTCCAAAAAAAGAACAGTGCAATCAAAGTAACATCATGAAAAAAATATTGTTTACAAAATTGGATTCTCTGACCTAGAGAGAACATCCTTATGAACTGAAACACCAAGATCAGTTTTCACTGTTGGCTTGATATTATTTTTTCTTTTTCTGTGCTAACGTCAAATGCTGCAACTGGTGAAAGATGAAATTGGTGTTAAACACATAAGAGAAACTCTCCATCCCTGTACTGCTGATAGTTAGGACTGAGTATGTATGAGGATGAGCCACAGTCAAGGGCTCCATGCCCATTCAGGGCTCGGCTGGCTAGTGTGGGCTTGGAGCAGGAGTGTCCAGATCCCCATCGGCCCCCTCTTCCTGGCCAGAGTAGGAGCTCAGGGCGGCCCACAGTAACCCAGGCTGCTCACAGTGGTGGCGACTCCTCCAGTGCTCCATGACCCCCTCTTTACTGTCCAACACGTCTCTGCAGAGAACACAGTTAAAGGCTGAACCTGCACCCAGGACCCCAAGGCCCACGCTATTATCTGGCGATGACAAGGTCCCACTGTCCTCCCCTTCCCTGCCCTGGTGGTGGGACATGATGTGTCTCTTGAGCTTAGAGAAAGAGAAGAACTCCTCGTCACAGCTGCCACACTTGACCAGGTTTCTCTTCTCATTGAGCTGCCTCCAGTAGTGGGCAGCGTGCTTCACTAGCTCGTTCTCGGCCTCACGACTGCCCCGCGGTTGCTGGCCCTCATGCAGTCGGACCTGGACGTCCTCCCCATGCACATAATGCAGGTGCATCTTCATGTCGGCGAAGGTTGGAGTGATTGTCTGGCAGCGGCCACATTTAATCTGCAGCTCCACGGGGTCTTCACGATCCTGCTCATCAGAGGTCTCTGAGGAGTTGGCCCTGGTGAAAGACATAATAATACATCATTTCTGGGACTGTTTGGACAAAGTGAATAAGTTATATCGAACAATAAGAATCTTACCCCTCAACAGATGTGTCATCCTCATGATGGCTAATGGACGGCTCCACGGTCAGCACCACTTTGTGAACCTCCCTTAGATGACTGAAGTACACCCCCACATATCCAAAGGACTTCTCACAGAACTCACAGCACAGGGACCTCCGTGGGCGTACCTCGGAGTGGTGGAGCTTCATGTGGGTGCTCAGGCTGCCAGAGTGAGCGTACGCCTTACGGCAGACTGGGCAGACGTACGGCTGACTATTGGTGTGACTGTTCATGTGGCTCTGGAGGTGATGCTTGAATTGGAAGCATCGGCTGCAGGTGGGGCAGCGGTGGAGCGGACGGCTGCCGATAAACACTCTGGGATGGGAGGCTCCTTTCAGGTGGAGGGTTACTGGGGATGGGTGGGGAGGACAGTCCAGGGTCTTGGTGGTGGTGGGTGTGGGGAGATGATGACCGAGTACGAGCTCCTGTTCTTGTCCATCTGGGGTAATGGCAGGCAAACTAACCAGCTGGGGAACAGTCTCCATAACCAACATAGGTTTGGGTCGAATGCTGCGGTACTTCTTCGAAATGTCAACTTCCTTCTGTTTGGAGCCTGGAACAACCGCTGGTGGTTTCTCAGGGACCCTTCTGCAGAAAAAAGACAAGGACCGCTTTTTTCTGGCCTCAAATGCCAAGATGTCTTCCATTGTCTTTCTCTTCCTCCCTCTCTTCTTGCCAGGTGGTTTCTGGAGGGTTCCCAACAGCGGCATGAGTGTGGTCTTGGCCTGGGGCTGGAAAGTAGAGTTTGGCACCTGGTTATGACCCAAGGCCTCAGCTGTCTCAAGCGTCTTGGATGTAGGATCTAAGGGGCTGGTGAGTCCTGTCTGGCTTGAGAAACCCTCCTCTGGAGACAAACTGAGTTTGGTGGCTGGGATGAGGGTGTTTTTTATTTTGGAGTAGGGCAGGATGGGCAGTTTACCCTTAGGTGGAGATGGGATAATCTGGACTGTTTTGCTAAAGATGGCTGGGGACAGGACAGTGATGCTGCTTGGAGGTTGAGCTGCAGCAGTTTTGGACTGGCACAGCCTGACTGTAGTCTTACTTTGCTCCTGGGTTTTGCTTGGGGAGGTTTTGACAGCAGCAGGAGGATACTGTACATTCTGAATAAGGCCAGTTGGTCGGTCAGCGCCATCTGGTGGAAGGCCCGGATACAGGACAGCGTTGTCGGGTAGCAGAGCAGTGACGGAGATGTCGGACGCTGCTGGGTCAATTAGAATTACCTGCTCTGAAGGTTCCTCTTTGGGCACTATGGGTTCTTTTGTGTACTTGGACTCCTGTTGAGTTTTCTTCATCACTGATAATGCCCCGCTGACCTTCGTTTGTGTTGTCACAGGAACCTTGGAAGGAGTTTTCACCCTGGTAGCTAATGGTGGTGATCTAACCTTATCCGTCATCCCCTTGCTCCTCATTGGCTGATACCTGGGAATGGGCAACTTTAGGTTCTTTTGGATTGACTGGGTCTGTTGTGGTTGTTGCTGTGGTGTCTGAGAAGATACAGAAGGGGGCAGTGCCACCAGAGAGAAAGTGCCATCCTGACCTGCTATCTGCATCAGTGCATAGTTTTGGGTGGGCACAATGATGGACTTGGGGCTGGAGGCAATGGTAGCCTCAGGGAGGGCAGAGTGTGGCTGGCAGGACAGGACCGCAGGGGAGGGGGAAGGCACCACCGCCGGGGCCTTAGGGGCGATATTCCGGAACTGAAGGCTCTTCATCTGAAGGGCTCCGACTGGCTCACTGGCTACCAACTAAAACACAAGCACAACAGAGACTTTTAGTAGTTAGGGTGCACTAGATCACCTTTCCAGCTTTAAAAGGGACAATGTGTAGCATTTCATTTAATTTATTAGTAAAAACAAGATATTCATTCATAAATATGTCCTCATTAGTCAAATTACCTCTTCCAATGATCTGACTTGTCCTCCTAGGCAAAGAATTATCTGTGTTAACATTGTGTGGGTAAGTCTTAGTGAGACTTCCATTTTCTTCTGGTTTCTAAAATAGTATGAACGCCTGAGAGGAACATGAAACTCTTCATACACAAGACAGAGAGAAGAGCTGGTCTGGAAAATTTGAAAGCCTCCACTGCACTTTCTTTAAAACTGCAAGATCATGTTCAAAAAATAAATTTAAAAAACAGAATATGATGGTGCAACAGCAATGTGATGGTGAAAAACAGAAAATGAGGTAAACATCTAGCATTTCCCAGGTGGAGCTAATGAAGTAGAAAAGGAGCTGAAGCTGCTGCTTTCTACTCGACAAGTCAATCTTAGTGTCTAAATTACAGCTTTTCTCATTGCTTGGTTGTGTAATTTATTACATAGGCAGCAGAACAGTACAACATGTATAGTTAAAAGCCCAAACAGCAGCAGGTGTGTGTTACGGTGTGAACAGACTGTAGCCCAGCAGCTGCTTCTGAGCTCACCCTGACATCGTTTTAATGTTTTCAGTGTGAACCACTTGCTGAAAAACAGGCAACATGTTGACACACAAACCGGCATATTTGAAAAAGGCTTTAGAAAGCACTGTTAGTTTGAATCACCACTAGATGGGCGAACAAACTGCACAGCATTGCTTTAATTTTCCTGGTAACAGTTGCCCTGAATCCCAAGTTCAGTTTTGAATCAGTTTGATCCAACATACTTAATAGGAATAACAGAGATAACATGACTTTCTGGTGTCTTCTGAAAGTTAAAGGTCAATAATATGGCCTTAGTGAACAAACCATTTATTTGATGGTGTCATTAGTGTGCAGCACAAGCTAAAGAATAAAAATATACACTGTATATTTTTATTAAAATACAGGAGTCTATAGCAGTGTGACAAGCCGTCTTAGTACCCCCGTCTCTCTGCTGACACACAGCAGACTCTGCCCCGGGCTAAGGACTGTCCCCTTTGATTCAGGCTCAGCATGGAGCTGTGGTTCATGCTGGGCTCTATGGGGGCTCCTTGTTTCCCCCTCACTTCCAGGAAGGATCAGCCAGCAGAAAGCTGCCCAATGGCAGCATCTTTACCAGATGAAGAGGGACTCCCCTCTCATCTCACTCTCCACTGAACAGCACTGCAACCTGGCCAAAGGCGACGAGGATGCCCCTGGAACAAAAGCCCTAGATTTACTTTATCATCCCCCTGTTCACAAATAACATTTCATGGTTATCCACAGGGATAAGGCTTTTCCACACTGTGCCTCACCATTCTGGCTGTGTTGATACAAAACCCTGCTGAACTCTATGGAGGAAACTATAACCTCAGAGTGAGGTTTTAAACAAGTCTTTATTATCTCAATCTACCGTACAGTTTCCATCCATCAATCAGAAGCCACAGGTATGGCTTGAAAAACAAAGGCAAAATTTCCTTCATTTATACCAATACAGTATCTTTATATCAGAGGGGGAGAGATTACAATGGAATGCTTTAAAGTGCCTAATTGTAAACAGACTGAGGTTTGAATTTCACATTATGACTTGCCTTTCAATAGTGCGTTTGATACAGGCATCATTCCAACTCCACACTAATCAGCATAAAGTGCAACAATCTGGAGGCGTTACAAAAGGCAAATATTCAACACTGGTATTTCTCAGGACAAAAAAAATATTCATTTTCAAAAGGAGTTTGGGAAAGAGGCTTTATATATTTAAAAAAGAGGAGAAGAAAAAAGAAACTGCAAAGGGCATATTGTTTAACAGCTGGAAGTGTTTCTGCATGGAGAGATTATTTATACAGTACCCCTACCGCATTACAACTCCATAAAACTGGAGATATTCCTTTCTCTGTGTGGATAGTTGATTCCAGTTTGACTGTGACTTTGGCTGAACACTGAGTGGAATAAAACCACAGGATGCATGTTTCTTTGGGCATGTATGTGACTATAGAAGGTGAGGGGGAATGCGGTAGGGGCAACACTTGGCAATTCATTCCACCAAGTGAAGGTTCATAGTTGGACATGAGGGGAAAAAAAGGTGTGCATCAACAGCTGGAGGACTGGGCAGTAGGCCTATAATCCTTTTGTCACAGATGATTCTGCAGCAACGTCACCTGACACCAAGTCACTCCACACAAAAAGATGTTTAGCTTTACTATGTCCGTTTGTCTCATTCATAAAGGAAAAGAGCAGCATGGTAGTGTAGGAGTGTAGTAGTGTAGGATTTGGCATTTGAGTCTCATCTCAAACCTCAACACTCCAGCAACTTGGAACATATGAAACACCAATGATCACTGAAGTGAGTAGGGTTTATCTTCAAGAAACCACACATCTATCTCAACATTAGATATTTTCATGACTATTTACATTACTAAACTATGAATGAACACGTTTATGGTGTTATGTACTTAACAAAAAGGTGAAATAAGTGAAAACATGTTTTATATTCTACTTTCTTCTAAATAGCCACCCTTTGCTCAGATTGATAAAGCAAGAAATTCCTCTAATTAACCCTGATAAGGCACAACTATGAAGTGAAAACCATTTCAGGTGACTACCTGAAATATTAGCTCATCAAGAGAATACCAAGAGTGTAGAATACTTTTTACGTCATACCACTTATATAGAGTCTTCAAACAAACTTTGCATTTTTTCTTTTCTTCTTTCTTCTTTAATTAAAGGCGTAAAAACACCACCCTCACAGCACAGCCCTCACAGTCCTGTCAGTACTAAACTACAGATAACTACAGATAACCGTCTGATCAGTATCTAGTATTTAGGGCGGGTTGTTACGCGGTCGTGGCAACAGATCAGAGAGTCAGAGGATGTAAAGCAGACACCGACTGGAGAAAAGGTTCAAGACTTCAGTTCTGAGCTTGAGATACCTCTACACAGCTTTTACAAGTTAAATAGACGTTCACAATATATTGATGCTAACTAGTGTTACATTATATATCAGTAGCTTAAGTTCAAATGGCCTGGTGCCAACATCAGTAAACTTGAAAATTGATAGCATTAAGCTAATGTTAATATCCATTATGTAACAGCTGACTGCATTTTTAAATAAATTTGTGATAAAACTAAAGTTAGGTGTCAGATGTGAAGAATAATGCATCTGTAGTTCTGGAAAAAAGAAAAACAAGCCTCTGTCATTTTCTATCTGTACGTTTGTACACATTTTGCACCAAAAGTAATATTTATTTTTATTTATTTGATTAAAGAAGTTTTTTTTATTTAATTTGTGCTGGTAGTTTTTTTTTCTGCACCATTGTATGTACATGTTGATCCTGTACTGCTGAATGTTAATAAAGTGCCTGTGTGAAATTTGGCACATGCAGCTTTAAACAAGGTCTGGCTGTTATTACTTTAGGAAAAAATATCATTCAGCTAAAAAATAGAGACATATGAATTTTAGTCCATATCACCCAGTCCTAGGTTATATATTTAGTCCTTAGACTTGATAGCTTGGCCTTTTCTCTAATAAGTAGTGAGGTATATTCGCAGAATTTTCTACAGGTAGACTGAATCAAATTCAGGAGAAGTCTCTCAACTTAATTACTACAGCAAAGCATCTGAACACTCTTATAAAGCCACTGTAATTCACTTTGGCAAAACTGGTCTGGTTTAGTCCTGTGTTGACAAGTGTCTAAAATTAACCTTATAGTGATCAAACCAACCGTGGTTCTTAGACATTAGTGTGAGGAGAGAATGCATGTGGAGGTCACAGCCGCTACTCAATCCGCTGCTAGAACCACTCTAATCTGCCTGGTGTCATAGGTCAGGGCTAGGGTGACTCAAAAAACCTGTTTTTTGAAGAGAATTTGAGAGATGGGGAGAAAAAGAGAAGAAAAAAACGGTGGGGGTGATACACAGAGACAGATTATCAGGTAAAGCCACAGGGTGAGAGGTGAAGATCTGGTGTTTATGCTGGAAACAGGTCAGGGTTGAGCAGGAGGGCAGTGAGTGGACGAGCCAGCCATCCACCTGGAATGGAATGAAATGGTGTGAAGGGAACCACACAATACGCTAAACACACAAAAACCTCTAACAGGCCTGGATCACATGTAGAGGTTCCAGCCAACACAACCTATTGTTAGCCTGAGCTATAATTTAGTGAGAGGGGAAAGTTCCATTCAGTGAAATATCAAACCAGTATGCTTTGCTTTGGTAGCATCCCCATGCATTCTCCGATTTCACTTTTAGTCAACTACTGTCAAAAACAGTCTAGCCTTTAGGCCAGATTGTGGTCTTAGTCCAAAAGAAGTTTGATTCTTTAAAAACAAAAAAAATCTATTGTAAAAAAATATCAGCCCCTGGACAGTGTTAGCAGTAGACAGTAGTTTCTTTTTCTTTTTTGAGTTTAACAAAAAGTGTTGTGAGAAAAGCAGAGAGCATAGTGTGGGGTTTGTTATCTTCCTTGTAGGTGAGAGCAATGCTCATCTGGGACTCAAAGATAGAGGCTGGTGATGGAGGGGGTCTGGAATGAAGCGTCTGTGTGTGTGTGTATGTGTGTGTGTGTGTGCACTAAAATCCCAGCAGAGGCCAAGCTCCCCCAGGTGTTAGCCCAGATGAAAGGCCAGGATCTGGGCTAGATAAGAGGGCAGATCATGGGGGGTCGGGGCCAGCCGGCTGTGAGAAGCCATGTCCAGCGGCCATCTTTCACCAGCCTCCTCCCTCGCTCTCTTTGTCGTTCACACACCAAACAAATGTGGAATTGGTGACACGTGAGAGGGGTAGTAAAAATGAAAAAAAAAAAAAAAACTATGTTTATTTTTGTTTTTTTAGGTAACAACAATAAATGGGCATGCGGTGGATCTTGCAGTCCAAGATGAAATCAGATCATTCCATTTGTTTTCCACCTGAGTGAATTTAAGTGTTATCTGTGCTCAATTGCTTCTTCCTGAATGCATGCTGACTGCTCATCTTTTCTCTGTAGGGGAAACACTCTACCCTATGCTGCTGCTGTGGTTATGTGGGTACAGTGATGATTTTTTTTATATATTTTCTCCTGTTGGAGCTTTTTGCTGTTTTTTTAGCTGCTACATTGATATAAGTGTTCAGTTTGAATGCCCATGTTGCTGCTGAATACTCACTTCTTCTCAATGGCTTCAATTAGAGCTGTATTTATTTTTTTTCTTACACACACCTTTCTATCAAATTCAGCCTCCAAGCACACCACACAACAACCAGCACTTATCCAGAGATTTGTCAAACCGAATAAACAAGTGGAGAGATTTGAAAACATCAGATGGAGTAGATTCATGATCTTTCTCTTCTGGATCTTTTCAGATTCATGATGTCAAAGTGCAGCATGATGGTGATGATCTGATGAAATGATGGTCCACACTGTTCACTGGTTAAAGTAGATTACAGGTGTGTTGTTGATGGTTGTAGCCGTGGATTCTGAATTCTACCACAACAACCACCAACCACGGTTCAGGTGGATGGATGGATGGATGGATGGATGATCTATAACTCTTAAATGAAAGAAGCTTGGAACAATAAGGACTCTTCTTAGAGCTCTGCTCTTTACTCTTCCAGCCAAACTGATCATTTGGAGAAGAATGGTCTTGGTAAGAAGTGACTGAGAATGTGACTGGCTGAGCTCCAGAGAAATGGGAAAATCTTCCAGGACAAGCATCACTGCAAGACTCCACTGATCTGGAATTTCTTGCCAAATAAAAAAAAAAGATTCCAGGTATGCAAAGCTTGTAGCATCATACTTAAGGAGATGTGAAGCTGTAATCGCTGTTAAAGGTGCTTCAACTAGGTACAGGGCTTAAAACTGGGACTAAACCAAACTGGTTGGACTAGTCAGTTCTACTCTCCAATGTAGAGTTGTTTCCTTTCACATTCACAGTCGCTCCTACCGCAACTTGCTTTGCATCCAGCATTTGACATCATATTCAGCAGCTTGCTCCTAACGTTATGTTATACCTTGTTTGTGCAGAAAATAATAAAACATTACTTAAATTTAAAATCCAAAAGCTTTTTTGGGCATAGGTTGGGTTGGGATCTGTGGATAACTCTCGCCACTACCACCATCCATTTAACTCTCCTTACCATTGACTTCACTCTGCTTCACTCCCTCACTCAGTATATTTACATCACAGTCAAGAAGATGGAAATATTGTGTTAATCTCACTATATATGATTTTTAACATGCATGTATACTCCTTTGCATAGTCAAATTAACACATCTAGATAAGGTGATTTTGAATTTTCTCCAGCATGTGTACACCTTAGTGGGACTGAAGCTGAACAATGCACATGCTCCACAACAGTAGAGACGGGACAAAGTGGAGGAGAGAAACCGCCAGAACCGGCCAATTCAATGTGTTTTCACAGTGTGACCAGCAAGTCTGATTAATTAAAAAGAGAAAGAGAGAAAGCGCAGACAGCATCGGCACAGACTGGCACATTTATTAAGACGATTAAATGTTTATATGGAGTTTTTTTTTACAAGGTGACAAAAGTCAACAGATATGCACGGGTATATCTCTGTAAAACCCTGCTGAAACAACAACTGCAGGCGGCATCCTCCACTGACTGAATCACATGTTGTGAAGACTCTTTTACTTTATAAGTCAAGGGAGGAGTCAGTGCTGCCTTTAGGGACGCTTGAAATAATCTGGGAAGAAATGGGAGCATTTGTTGGTTATGCTGCTTTTGGAAAAAAATTATGCTTAAGACTCATTTGGTTTTGAAATGAGATCATGTGTGTGAATCAAGATTGGGATTTTTTTAAGGATTTATGCAGCTCTAATATATATGTAAGTTTATTACATGTTTCATTTACAGTAAATGAGAAGAGCGGTTAAACATGAGACAGATTAGCAATAAACAACGTCAACAACATGAGACATGACAGGCAATTACAGAGAAATTTAAAATATTAGCTTTCACTATAGGCTACAAACATCACTAACTGGCTCTGTAACAAACTACACATTCATAAATTATCTCAAGTGTCCAGCCGTACACTAGGCTTCAACAAATCTTTTTATTGTATTTTTGTAATCATGAGTGTAGGCTTTATACTTTATACTGTACACAGCCACATATTGCTGACATCCATGATTTATAATTTATGTTTACATTTCTAATAAGTACAAAAGAGTAGAGTTACATCAGCCACTGCCTTCAGAAAGAAGCAAAAGATGTTTCACTTTTTTTTGCTCTCCAGTCGGTTTATGCTTCACGTTAGAACAGGGGATGCTAATTTAAAAGATGGGTACTCATTGTTCTGGATGGAATGATAGTAGATAATGGGACACAAAAACATCAAGTCATTATTTCCATGCAGAATTAAAACAATTGGTGTGGCCGAATCATGTGCTGATAATACCAGTTGAAAGAGCTGGTAGCACCAGTTCAAAAGTTATTTTTGAACCCTGTGAGTAAAGGTTGTGAATATGTCTATGTATGTATGTCATTGTTATGTCTGTGTAATATTTATTTTTAATAATTTTGTAAATATTTAAAAAGCATATTTAAGCATAAGACTGAAAAATAACAAAATGGGTGCATGTGTGCACAGATAAAGGAGGATCTCTGTGTCCGGAGTGAGGGTGGTGATGGAGAAAATGGAATCAGAGCAGAGGAGGTCCTCACTTTATCCTACAGATTACACACGCATGCGCGCGCACACACACACACACACACACGCTCCTTTTGCCTTTTCATCAGACAACAAACAGTGAAAGGTGATGCAGGGAAGAACATTACAGCACCATATGGTATTCATGGCATGTGCACAAACACACACACACAACCGTATGTCATCCACTGTCACCTGAGCAAATCAATGCAAGAGAGAAATCCATTCCAATTAGGACCCCGCCGCTCTGCCCTGCATGTGGATGAAGATTAATCGATGGAGAAATCCTGTTGCTAACCTGCCATCCCTCATAGAGAATACCTTAAAATGACACTCTGCTTGTTTTGTTTTCAATGACTTAAATCTTGGCAAAACAAGGAAATAAACACATTTAATTGTCTCTCAGCTGTTTTCCAGGTATAAATATTTAAAGGTATGGCAAAAAACATTGCCTTAGTGGCTCAAGGATTTCAGTGGTCATTGAAGTGAAGCTGGACCCTTAATAAAAGAAAACAGGCAATGCCTTTTAAAGACAGGATGCTGTCTCTTAAGCAACGACCTTTGACCCGATTTCCAACAGAGCCATATTTCATACCCTGGAAGCTGTAACATCTTCAATCATCTATGCTCAGTGAAAAACAAAATGAACAAATGAGAGGACAAAGACACATGCAAACAGATGCCATGGCTGGCGGCTCTGAGCTGAGTGACATCAACATGGAGTGAAGGTGACAGCAGTGTCCATGAGCCTGGACGTGTAGAGGTATGTGTTCAAGGTCTGTTCTAGTCTTAATGCACACCACCCCCCAGGCACTGTTTCAGCCATCCAGACTTTACTCAACACTAAACCTTTACCTGACCTTTCCCTCTCCATGACATTTGGACCCGTCTGAATAGGTCAAACAGCACTAAAATGTGTGATGGAAAAATGGAAGGCAGCTAGAGTAGAAAAAGAAGCAAGAGGAGAGGAATGACAGCAGTCAGAAGACAGTAAGGGGAGACAAGTGAGGTTGGGAAGGGTCAGAAAGAAACAGGAATGATTCAAAGTTTTAAAATTGCTCAGTTTTCTGGCAGGATGGGAACCCCCTGCATATGTAGTGGTGATGTGTGTAATGTGATGGAATTCCCAGAGATGGAACAATGCCAGACCAGCTGATTTCATAAAATGGACCGATTGGTCACCCACTGAGACAACTTAAATGTCATAATATATAATCCAGTGACAATATCTGTGTATGATACGATTATATGGGGTTTCAGTTTCAGGATCTGAGTGACCTGAGGGTAGAAGCTGTTCCTGAGCCTCTCTGTGCTGACCTGGCTATGATTACCTTCACCTTATTCCTGCAGTACTTAGTGTAAATAGATGCAGATTGAACCATTCTCTGCAGGGCCTTGCAGTTCAGCTTGGTGCCGTTTCCCTTCTAGGCCTTCCAGGACGTTCCAGGACTTCCCTTCTTGATGGTTCTGAAGAAGAATTTCCGCTGTATTTGAGAGGGTACTAGACATCTCTTCAATTGTCTTCCTTGCCTTTCTCAACACTGAGTTACACCAAGCTGAGGTCAGGCCCTCAGTGATGTGGCCACCCAGGTACTTGAAACCATCTACCTTTTTCATGAGGACCTGTTGATATTGAGGGGGCTGTAAGCCCTGCTTCTTTTCAAAGTCCACTATCAGCTCCTTAGTCTTGCTGATGTTCAAAAATAGGTTAGTGTCCTGACACCAGCAGGTCAGGCCCTCTACTTCCTTCAGGTACACCTTTTCATTGTTGATCTGCAAATTTGAGGTGTGCCCACTGACCCACACCAGCAGAGGGCTCCACCTGTCATCCAGTCAAAGATCCACATGATCAGTGAGATATTTAACTCTAGATCCTTGACCTTAGGGATGAGTCTGGAAGGAACTATGGTGTTAAATGGTGACCTGTAGTCAATGAACAGCAGTCTCACACAGCTCCTTTTCTTAACCAGGTGATTTATGGCAATGTGGAGGATGTGTGCTATGGCATCCTCCATGACTGGTAGAGAGCGTAGGCATCAACTGATCTATGACATGTAAGATATGGCTGCACACAACAGACATTCCATTAACTTAAATTCACACTGTCTGCTGAAGTTTACAGTCCATTTCTATCTATTCATTATTCTGCTCCTCCACCTATACTGAAAGATGGAACACTCTTACATCTTTTCACAACTTTTTTTTTAAATAAAACACTCATATGCTCCCATTTGGATGAGGATTGTAAAGAATTTCCGTTCACGTAGGCTCCGTCGATGAAAAGTGATGCCACTGCACCCTCGACTGGGACGCTAAGATAAAACCTGCATTCCCAGTCCCACCTTAATGATCACTCAACGCAATGGGAGAACTTTAATGGGGACCCTGGTAGGAAGGAAGGAAGGAAGGAAGCTGCCAGCTTGCTAATTTTAGGCACTCTGCATCTCAGATGAAACGCTGGAAAAGGCAGAGAGGAGGCGTAGAGAGGCGGGAAAGTTCTCTGTCTTTCACTTTCTCGACTTTCTGCATCATGTCTTCCTAACTATCATTACCCCCTCTGCATCCGCTATGAGAGAGTCTCATAGCCCTTTGATTCTCTTCCTGTTCCCAGCCCTCCTGCTCCCTCTTCCTGGCTTTCTCTGTCTCTCCCTTTCTCAGACTCTCTCTTTCATTTTCACCTCCCTCCCCTTCTGTTGGTACCCGAGTAAATAAACTGTGTTGTGTGGGATGCTAATTAGAGCAGGTTCAGGGACGTGACAGGCCCAGAGACAGATAAACAGTGAGGTGGGGAGGAGAAGAGATGAGATGGAGGGGGTGGAGGTAAACCACCCCAAGGGCAACAACACACACAAACATGGCAGCTTCATGGTGAAGGACAGACAAGAACAGTTTTGGCTTTCGATCCAACTAAGGGCCGCTTTGAAGCGAAGGGCGGTAGCAAAATAGAGGACTTTGAAGGGGCTGCAATGGAGTGAAGGAAGGGGCAAGTGGTAGAGCTTCAGCCAAGAGGAAGATGGAACATTGTGAAAACTTCCTTAATGACGGTGGCTCCTAGAGACCTGGTGCCAGATCAAAAGAATATGCAGATTATCCCACCAGTTCTCCTGTTGAGGTGAGCCTGGGCCTGTAAAAGCAGGTCAATGCAAGGCAGCGTGTTCCTATTTAACATGAGATGGCCTTTCTGAGGGGAAGGAGCTGCTGGATATGCAGGTGAGAATGTGATGTTACACAGGAGAGATGAATACAAACAAGGACGCCTGCACTGGTGGTAACTTCTAACTACACTGTCATAGAACAGAAGAATATATCAAACCCTGCATCAGCCAGGCAGCAAGTTGACTTTTCATTGACATATCAGGCTCTTATAATATAATAAAACATATTTCTATGCTCCTCGTTATTTTTTCCATGCAGTGATAAGCTATGATTTATATCCTCCCTGCCACTCTGTTGTGTTTGTTAAAGTTGCCCTTGTTGTGATGTCACACAACATGTGCTTGAACAATCACAATTTGCAGCACTCTCTCGCAAACCCTGAAAGCACCAGCAATGATTATTTAGTGGCCTTCTTTAGTTCCAAAAAACAAAAACAGAACCTGTGGCGACAGCAACATGTAATTCATTAATTTACTGCAGAGGAAAAGCGCTGTTGGACGTGACTCCTGTGACTTATATCTCTGAAGACTGGACATGACTGAAAAAAAAGCAGTGAAGTAAAACCAGTCAGGTTTGACCTAATAAAATCCTAGAGCGGTCACATTCATTGAGTATTTCATTACAAGGCCTATGTGTTGAAAGGACAGTCTCAATTATGTAAAAAGCATTACAAAGGCAGCTTGTAGAGATAATGTTTGAAAGCTATGTCCTTTTAATATTCAGAGACCTGAAGCTCATGCATTTGGACACTATAACTTTCCTTTCCTGTTCTAATGTCCTGTTCACATCATCTACTGCAGCCTGTCCATCCCGGAGGAGGTATCCCTCCTCGGTTTCTCTTCCTGAGGACTTTTTTCTTGTATGATGTGAGGGTCTAGGGACAGGAGATGTTGTGTTGTAAATCTGTGATTTCTGATTTTGGGCTATACAAAAAAAAAAAAAAAAAACTGAATTATAAACTTTCCCTAAAAAGAAAGTCAAACATGACTTGAAACTTAACCCTGCCTCATTAATCATTCGTTGTACCAATCATCTGCGATTTTATAAATGTACATCGGTGACAATAGTCGCTAACAAACCTCCGCTTCTTATGTTAGGAACTCACTAATCTTAGAATTCCTGTAAGTCTCCCAAAGCAGATGTTTAGTTTTGCTGGACATATGAATTCTGCCCTAGTAAAAGATTAAGATTAGGTTTGTTTTAACTGATAAATATGTTTCACCACTAAACAAACACACATCAACTTTGAAAGAATTTCTTTGGTGACTGTGACTGAGCCGTTTCATTTATAATCCACATCTTGCTGCTACGAGTGTTTATAAGAACACGAGTTCTGCATGTCATCATCACCCAGATATGAAGCTCCACCTTAAAAGATTGTTTCTGCAATGCAGATTTTTTTTAACTAATTGTTTCCATCCAGTTTTTAGGAATGAAACTGGGGGATTATCTTCAGTCTTCTGTTTTACTACACATGCTCATGGTCCCTTTCTATAATGTCTGTAACAACATAGGTTATTTGCCTTTTTTTCAGAAAAGGACAAGTAATTCTGTTCTTTAGACCGAAACAAATGAGAAATCAATGATGCTGCCTGTTATTCTGTGACATTACATTCACATACACTCATCCCCCATTACCGTCGCAAATTTAAACAACTTTTTGAAAAAGGTTTCACACAGTTATTGGTTATTTTTTGTGTATAGTAATTATTGCTGCTTCAGCACCTCTATCTGTTCCGGTGGAGTGGCTCAGTAGCCGACAGTATAAACACCTCCCAGGGGTGAATATGTGTTAAACTGTGAAGGCAAAACAGGGATTTACTGAAAAAAGCATGAATCATCTCTTTCTAAATAAAATCTATTTTTTCCCTTGTGAAAGCGGTGTGGTGATTTCTTGTATGTTGAATTCTGTCTTTGTCTATAAATTCAACATCTGCTAAGGTGTCTTTGTTGGGTTATTAACACCATAGGAAACGCTGTCTGGCATGATCAAAGCCAGCCTTGGACGTAATGATCACTGATGCTGTGTTAAATTCACCAGACAGGAGCACTGCTCACTTTAATGGGGAGAATTCACTCCTCTGATGGAGGAGGTAAAGAGATGCAGTGGACCAGGTAGAAGAGAAGGGAAGAAGCCCAAAGGGAAACAAATAAAAACCACTGGAGTGACCTGTAACAACTACCTGATGGAGTAACACAGCAGGTAAACTGGGTGTTTAATGTCACAGTTTCCTGAATAAATAACATCTTATGATCCTAGATTACAAACTGATCCGTAATGACAGGTGCAAGAAAAACCTCACCACTACAAAGACTTGCATAAGAATTTAATCTCACAGTAAATCCATCACTAACACTGATGCAGAGACACAGAGGGGGAAGTGGAAGGTAAAGAGGATCCCAGTGTATACGAGAGGAGAAAATGGAGGAAACTGTGATGGCTGGATAGATGAGCTATTTTTATAATGAGGTCAGTGTGAGCTGTGGGATTTCATTCTCCTGAGACACACACACACACACACACACACACACACACACAGGCGATGTATCTCCTGCTGAGTAGCGCTGTCTCAGTCAACAGGAAGAAGAAGAGTTGGAGAAGAGATATGGACAGACCCAGATGTCAGGGAGAGGTTTTAAAGGATTTTGATCATAACTGAATTAGTCAGAGAGATCTTCCTATTTCCTGCTTCGAAGACTAGAACACAAAGCCCGACGGTTAATTATTGAACAAGACTAACATTCCATCTTCCTGCTTTTCTTTTAGGACAAACGGATCCTCCCAGTGTTCATCACTAATGCTGAAACCTGTTTTGCAAAGCATGTAGACAAAAAACCCTGCTAATACGACTAACTACAAAAACACCACTGCCTGAAGTCATTCCCTCAAGAAAAATATATGATTCAAAATAATTTTTTAATTGCTATTTCTTCTCTTATTTTATAGTGTACACAGGATGTTAGTTTAAACTTTAGTGTTATGCTTCAGAGTAGATCCTGGATGACACAGACTCTGTACAACACTTTGTTAGAGCTGTATAATTAAGAATCAAGTAGTTCAGTAGATAAGCTCCTACACAACTCTTTACGCATTTTTTTTACATTTTCATTATATTTATCCAAAGTATCTGCATGAATAATTCATTTGGTTTGCAATCACTTTCTAAGCAGCTCCACTGTCTGCACTTGTTGTGGTACTGAAGTCTCCTTAACCCTCTACTACATAGTGTTAACAAGTGGCAACAATTACTTTATCTTAGTTTCTCTAAAAAGCTGTGATAGAAAATCTGTTTTTACAGTTAATTGTGAAAAGAGGGCTTTTATTTTGAAGGACATACAATATGTGAGGTCACATGACCAGGATATCCTGTTTATTCATGGACATTTGACATGTGAGCAGCACTGTCTCACAATCAAAGGTTGTCTTTTATTCAGAATTTGGGAACATTTTCACCAAATAAAAATCTGAACTCAATATCTGAGGATTATTTAGGCCATTTAATTTAATAACATTCAAAACGATTATTTCCACGTCTTAGTAATATTTCATACAATAGAGGATTAATATCCCATTTTTTGTGCCTCAAACACCAATAGTAGAACATCTCACAGCACAATTTAACTTCATTCACTATATGTGCACCTGATTTTTGTTCATTTCACATCACTAAATATTGGTTGTTGCTCATGTGAGTTTGACACTTGTGAGTAACTAGCAGTGATAGAGGAGTTGATGGAGGGCTAGTGTTTACCTGTGGGTGATTCCTTCCTCCTCAGCTGCTCCACCTGTCTGGGTGGAGTCCTGGTTGTCCTGCCCCCCCTCTCCACGCTCCCCCTGTGAACACAAATCATTTTATAATAATATTAAAATCACAGTTAGAAAATCATGTTTCATCATATCACAATATTGCTGCAAATGCAATTACTCATTCCGCCCTAATAAAAAGTGTGATATGTAATCAGCACCCAGATGTTGCATTCATCACATGATCCTATTGTTTATTCTGTAAATTCCTAGAAGTGTTTTTTAAACTCAGGTCTTCCATGTGCTGTGTCTGCATGTAGAGTAACACGGTGAGACGACATTCTGCAGCAACATGATTCACACGCTGGCGTGTTCTGTTTCACACGCTCTCTAAACGCCTGTCGCCTCGCTTCCATGAGGCCCAGTGAGCTCCCGTTTAGCCGACAGCATCTCAGCAGACTGCCCACTCAGTCACATCCAGCCATATTAAATAAATAAGGAGCTCTCTTCGGTGTAAATTATTCATTTAACACGCTTTATCCTCTTCCAACAACCTTGTTAGAGTAACTTTGGAATGGAGGGGGAGGAGGAAGACTCAGCAGAACCTGTGGTGCGTCTCTAAGGCTGAGGGGCTAATTCACCCTGACACCTCCTTTGTTTCAGGCATTCACTCGCACACACTGACATGCACAAACTTTAGAGAGAAAGAGCACAAGAAAGGAATTTTTTAGTGCATATTCATAGAATAATCATTCTACTTGTCTGGATGAATTATTGAGGAACAGGGGTTCGGGACACGCAACGCTGGAATGTGCTGTGATGGTTTTCTGCGCCGCATGAACTCAGAAACAGAAAAACACAGGAAGCACTGACTCTAAACAAGCTGGTTCTAATGAGCCAGGCTGCTGGACGGATAGAAAAATGCTTATCCTGAACAAATCCACTGTTCTGGATATTAACCTTGAGGACAAACGCATGACAGTAGCACCTAAACATGGTTCTACTGAATTTACACACACACTTTATTCAACCTTCCTCTGGTGTTAGGGTCGACCGGTTTTAGATTTTAAACACAAAAGAACTGCTTACATTTCTGTATTTGCATTAATGGTTTTGTCAGGTACCTCTAGTTCAAGTAAATATAAATAGATATATAAATATAATAAAATAAACATTTATAAAAAAATATAACAAAAAAATGATTTTCACTAAATTATTAAATGTTCTGGTTGAAATTATGACTGTTGTGTTATTCAGGTCAGTTTTGACCCTGTAATAAAAATAAGACTATAAAGCAATAATTAGAGACAAAACTGAAATAAGGAGCACTGACAGCCAACTGACTGGTTCTGATCTTCATTTAGTGTTTATATCAAACTTCTATAGCTGAAAAAATATATTTTAGCTTTTTTATTAAAGTAAATATATATAGGTCAAAATTGACCCGTAACACTATAAATGCCATATATGCATGCATATGGCCATCATATTAAAATTAAAAACTAAATAAAAAATATTAATCAATATGTGTTCTAATCCTCCTCAGGAATAGTCAATCACACAACAAACTTTTATTAATATTTATGATTCACTTGAGGTTCATTTAACCATTTTTTATAATCGAAATCGAGGGATATACTGACAAAAACAAGAAACCCAGAGACACACCAAAAATATTAAAACCAATATTTTAATGGTTAAGGAACATAGCAAGGTCACCAAGAGATGAGAAACTAACTGGTTGATAGATAATGGTTTTTAGTGGATGTTACAGCTGATTTAAGACATGGGTCAAAAGCGACCTGTTAACATAATGGATGGAAGCAAACTAACACCAGAGGAAGGTTGGAGTGATTCAGTTGGACAAAACTGTTCCTATAGCTGCACATTTCTGGGCTTTTATCTTCATGCGACACTCCCATCTTCATGGTAGGATCAGATGAGATCAACCTGTCAAACCTCAGTTTGCATTACTGTAATTCATTCCAGAGGGGAATGAAATGGAAAGGGTTAGGGTCATATGGTCTTTCATAACGTGAGTTACCAGGAGCTGAGCCCTGACTCACGTATTACAGCCACAATGGAGAATAGGAAATTAGAATTTAAAAAGAGAAATTGGGCTCTTTTTTTCCCCTATTATCACACATTAGAGCCCAGTGAGAGAATGATTTAGGTGAACTCTGACTGCCAGTCAGCGAAAATCTACAAAACCCAGACGAATGGCCAAAACACCGCAGAATATGAGAGGTGGTGACTTTACAGACAGTCCCAGGATCAGCCAGAATCTGTGTGTGTGTGTGTATGTGTGTGTGTGTGTGTGTGTGTGTGTGTGTGTGTGTAGCCCCAGAGCAGGAGGCTGTTATGTCAACTCTGACAGTGCTCATTACCAGCCTTTATGCTCTGAATTGGAGTTAACAGGCTTTGGCCTGAGCAGAGGCCAGCTAGACCTGACTGGTACAATGGGATCAGTGTGAGTGTGTGCGTGTGTATGAGTGTGTGTGTGTGTGTGTGTGTGTGTGTGTAAACTTGGAGTTAATCACAAAACACTCTTTCATTTCCAAATCACAGCCCCAGGCCACTGTGCATTACAGAATCACTGACACAAAATGTGCAGTGACATCTTCAACTCATTTCCATTCCCACTAACTCTGTGAAGGATGATCACAGCGACTGAGTTTGCACATCAGAAAATCCTCTGGTCAAACCAACACTTAAATGCTGCAGCACAAACTGACCATTTAGTGCAGCAATAATCTGTACTTTTTTTTAATCATGTGAAGCATTAATTGAGCTTTGTAGCTTATGAATAAAACATGACTTTTACATATTTATTAGTAGAGTAGCAGGTTACTGCAGTAGGAGGTTCTAGTTTCAGAACCACATTTATAGATATTTAGTTTGGAACACCACTTTTATTTTACTACTTCCAACCTTGAGTCAAGATAGTGAATGAAAAATAAATGAAATATTTGTTACTTTCATTCACTACTGTATTGCTCATTGTATGTCTTAGTTTCTGTGGTTCAAATAAACTTTGATCATAAAAATAGTTCAAGTACGATAAGTCACTGAATTTTGATTAAAAACGGTGAATTTTAATATTGTTATTTCTGTCACAATGAATAGGAGGTCAAAAGTAAAACAGGGTTCATACATATTTTACCAACAAAATTCACTTTTCCATGACATTAATATGCCATGGCAAAATCTCATGACCATACAATACAGTCTCTGGAAGATTTTTGTTTTTATTTTTTATTATAATTTTTGTATGTAATCATGTATTTTTTTGGTCAATAAAACATTGAAATCAATGTTTCCTAAAGCAAAGCAATGTCTTCAAACGACTTTTTTCCTGACTAAAAGTCCACAAGATGAAGATATTCTATTTACTTTCAAAGAAAACTAAAGAAACCACAAATTATTCCAGTGTAAGTGGATTCTGCAGGTATCTGGTCCTGGTCTTTCTCAGACCTTATACTTATATATTATCCTTATATCCATATCTATCTATCTATCTATCTATCTATCTATCTATCTATCTATCTATCTATCTATCTATCTATCTATCTATCTATCTATCTATCTATCTATCTATCTATCTATCTATCTATATATATATATATATATATATATATATATATATATATATATATATATATATATATATATATATATATATATATATATATATACACACACACACAGTGGGGAAAACAAGTATTTGAACACCCTGCTATTTTGCTATTTCTCCCACTTAGAAATCATGGAGGGGTCTGAAATTTTCATCGTAGGTGCATGTCCACTGTGAGAGAGATAAACTAAAAAGAAAAATCCAGAAATCACAATGCATGATTTTTTAACAATTTATTTGTGTGATATAGCGGCAAATTTCGGCAGCAAGTTTGCGGCAAGTTTTCGAAATGTTTGCTCTACAGTTTACGGCGTGACCATGGTGAGGCCTCAAATTCTGATGTTTCGCCATGAAAAAGGAAGTGGCGATTTCTACAGGAAATGAACATACAATCTGGATGAAATTGATTGTGTATGATAGTAGTCCCGCACTGAACATGTGTATATGTTCATATTCACACCACGTAAGACCGCCCCCTGCTGGCAACAGGAAGTCACTGTCGTGACACTTTAATAAATTTCTCCTAGAGAATAACCCACAACCGCTTCAAATCGTGTCTCTAACATCTCAAGAACTTTGTTATGAGAAAGTTTACAAATGGTGACAATTCAGTAATGGGCGTTAGCGTTACAAGACAGCAAATTACGCTGCCTCTCCCTCAGACAGGGACTTTTTTCCTGGTTTTCCAGGACTGTAAGAACCCTGGTAGAAACACAGAATTCCCATTACAAAATTCAGCAGGAATGTGCATTTGCATGTATATGCGTTTCCTGGCTGGAGGATGTCACTTTGCAGCAGAAGCTGGACCAGTTTTGTCTAAACTGACACCAGTGGTTAAGACCAACAGTTCCATTCATGTCAACAAGTTTTTAATTATTCATTTGACAATTGTATCCATTAGTGGGGATTGAGAATGAATATTAACTTTCGGTTCTACCCAGTGTTGGCGTTTGAAGGCTTATCAGGTGCCAAACACTGCACCGGCATAATAAGGACTTTACAACTGTGGTTGAGACGAGTCGCCACGATTGTGAGGTGAACAGTGGAAATACCCTGTTCATGTTACTAAGTCATCTACCAGACAGAGCGGCTCAATGAAGTTGAACACAAAAATCTATGCAAAGCTTGTGACACATTCAACTTATATCACCAAATGACCATGTCCTTTATTTATCATGGAAAACAGGCTCCTCAGGGTAGATATGAGGGTCCTATTAAATCAGCTGGGAAATACACACATTCAGTCATAGGAGAGGTCCTGCTGGGGACATGACCCCCCTTCTACAAAGTTGTCCCCCCTGGAAAAGCTATTTATAAACACAGATATAGAATTTAAAATATAAAAATTTTAAATAAATACACAACAAAAGTTCTGCTAAACAACAATGCGTTTCTTAATTTTTTCAAAAATGATTCCTCGAAGATGCTGTTTTCCAGTGGGCGGGGCCAGCGGCTAACAGCTAATTTTTTCAGCTAGCAGCTAGCTACGTGTTAGAAACTAATCAAACCAACATGTAGAAGTCAGTAAGTCATTTATCACACCACTAGTTCAATATTAGTCCAGAATCAGCCTCTTTTTACCAGTCTGCTGGTTAAGATTACACCTAATGATTGTTAACAAGCTCTAACGATGAAAGTTACCATAGCAACAGCAACTAGGGAGAGGTAGGAGGGAACAGGAAGAAGAGCAGAGAGAGGAGGACGTGGGTCCATCAAAGAATTTACCCGTTTTACCTCAATGATTCTTGAGCTTATTTGCCTTACACACAAATAAATATGGAACACTGCTATAACTACTATTATTACTTATAATAAGATTATTTAAAACATTTGAACATGTTGAGGGCTTTTTTTCATGTCCCCTCCAGAAATTATTCTCTGTAAATGTAGTAGTTTGCACTGTCTCCCTGCATGCAGTAGATGTTTTCTGTACTCAACTCCAGCAAACAGAGGAAAAGTTCTTTGTTGTGGTCAACATCTTTTCAATTCTCTACAGTAAAACTGAGTAACTGGGTTAGGGTTAGGCTGAGAGTAATGATGCATGGGAACACACCACTCCAAAGAGAAAAAACAACCTGCTTTGTTGTGCATCTGCATAACATGAGAAGATAAACTGCCCGTTTTAAACAGTTATCGATTGTGCTCAGAGCAAACATGACATATGTTTAGAGATGCATGTGGATCTGAAGTGCCTCTTCGTGTGAAAATATTGTTCCTTGAATTATTCACTATATTTACACTTTAGGGATTTAAATATTTGACAATGTGTTTGCAGGGATTAAAAAGTCGCTTTGAGCTGTGAATGGAAGTACCAGTCCTCTGCTGGGATCCCAAACCCTAACCTTACCTTAACCCTAACCCCAGGCCTAACCCTACCCCCTAACCCTAACCTAACCCTGACCCCTAAACCTAACCCCAGGCCTAACCCTGACTCTAAACTTAACCCCATACCTAAGCCTAAACCCTAACCCTATCCCTACACTAACCCTACCCCCTAACCTGACCCTGACCCCTAAACCCAACCCTAACCCCATACCCAACCCTAAACCCTAACCCCTAACCCCAAGCCGGTCACCAGCCTAACTATGTCACCGATTACATGAATAACCCTCTATTACATAGTGTTGTCATACAGCAACAATGACTTTATCTTTCTAAAAAGCTGTGATATAAGATCTATCTATCTATCTCACAGGTAGGTGTGAAAAGGGGGATTTTATTTTGACAGACATTTATGAGGTCACATGACCAGGATATCCTGCTTGCTCATGGACATGGACTCATTTGTGCTCAAGTGACCATCACAAAAGATTTTTTTTTCTTTATATATATATATATATATATATATATATATATATATATATATATATATATATATATATAATGCTCTGGGGCCTCCTATCATGCCCTGGGGTGATGGTGTAAATTGCAAAAAAAAAAAAACAAAAAAACTCACATTTGAGTCATTTATAGTTCACTTGCTGACCACATTAAAAAATGAAAAATAAATAAAAAATAAAAAAAAAATAAAAAAAAACATCCTCACTCCAGAGACACAGGGTCACACAAACGGCTGTTCTGGCCATTTTTGATGTATACAAAGTCCATGGCTTAGAAATATAGAATATTATTATTAGTAATTAACAGGAAACAGAAAAAAAAATGACTATATATATATATATATATATATATATATATATATATATATATATTTTTTTTAAATCAGCATGTGGTGAGAGGGGGTACCCTATCCAGGCTTTATATGACATCCATTCCAACTTTTCTCCTTCAAGGGTGACGACAGAACTTCTTGACAGAACAGACACTGGAAAAACATTTCTGACAAAAATAATTTCCACTTCAAGATTTTATTGAAAATAAAACATTCCAAATCTTTTAATGGACTTCTGCTATCAGCCATGCTGCTCATGGGAATCTGTCCTTTACCTTATTTCATACACAAGCTGCTTTTTGTCTATATTTTGCATTCTGTTTCTGGGCAGAATGAGGAGGACAAATAGGTGTCCCACAGCTGCAGCTCTGCTACCTAAATTAGCCTGGACCACATGAAAAGCTGTCGTCTCTATTCCAGGCCGGGGCGGGAAAATTACAGCTTAGCTCACTCTACTCTAGCATTAAACCTCAATTAGGGCACAACTTCACTGATGATGTCATCATCGAGGGACCAGAGTGCTGAAAATGCAACGACAACACGCGCAAACTTCCAGCAGCAGAGTAGAGAGTCCATCTAACTGGACAGAAAAGAGCTGACGTCCTGACAGTCCAGCTGTCAAATCAGGGCTGATCCATGGACAAAAAAAAGTATCACCATTATTTCGGTCAATATTGAAATCGGATTATTTCAAGGATTATTTTTTTAAGTTACACAATGCCTTTTTTCAGCATGAGTGACTGAGCTTTTTGTTTTTTTGCCACACAGATATTATCTTATAGCATCTTATATTGCTATATATATATATATATATATATATATAAAATCATGATTTTTGTAAATGGACTTAAAATAAGAAACAATTTAGAGACCTGATGGATCTGAAAACTGTATTTGGAAAAGCGGTTGACTTTCTCATCTTGTTAAACATTATTTGTCACTGACAGACAGACAGACACAGAGACAAGTAACAGACAGAGAGACAGGCAGAGACAGGTGCAGACAGACACATATAGAGACAGACAGAGACAGGCAGATAGTTAGGCAGACAGACAGAAACACAGACAGAACACAGACAGAGGGAGAGAGACAGACAGAGACAGGCAGATAGTTAGGCAGACAGACAGAGACACAGGCAGACAGACAGAGACACAGACAGACAGAGAGAGACAGAGAGAGACGGAGAGAGACAGACAGACACAGACAGACCTTACTCTCGACCTCTTGCACTAACACTCTTGCAAAATCGCTCTTTTAGAAATTATGTAATGAAAAATGTTAAATATCATTTCAACTCCATTATATGATTTTAGAGGTTGTTTGATCTTTTGTCAAATACATATTTTAATGAAAACTGTTTTTCGTTCATGTTGTGTGTGGATATAAAAAATCAGACATGATTACAGAAACATGCAATGACTAAAGACAAAGCCCTGATTACAGTCTATGTATGCTGGTGTTGTGGAATATGTCGATATGTATGAATCTGTACCAGATTTGACAATTTTCCGCCCAATCATCGCTTCCTTATTAAATATTTATCCCCTAAGGGGCAGGTAACGTAAAGTTAAAGCAGGTATGAAGATGCCATGATACTTTTAATTAGAAATCACTAGCCTAGCTGCTAGCAACCAGCAGCTAGCTTTCTAATAAGTTCTATTGGGCATATTCATGGCCATTGCTTTTGATACGGAATCTACCAAGATCCAGAGTCTACATTCAGAGTTGTGACCAGAGTTTTTACCTCCAGAGAATAGAGGTCACAGTGGTAAGACAAGAAAACTTCCTGTTTGACCTCTAGTGAGATGACTCCTGTCACTACAACCACCTCTCAGCAAATACACTGCAAACACCCATATACTTAGAATACTTTTATTACTACCACCCATTCTACTAGGGATAAGGGCCGGGCATCATTCAGTATTATGGAATACTGGAAAAGCAGTGTGATCCAGCGCTTATGTAGGCAGACCTGTCAGAGTTGATGCCCCAGAAACCTGGTTCTGAATAGAGATCTGCTCTAAATGACTAACAACCTGGATTCTATCTGTCAGCTCTGAGATAAGGCTAAACAAAATAAAATCTCTACTTAAGGTACCGAAATATGCTTGCTTTTTTAATGCCACATATCTGTGAATTAACCAGGAATCTAGAGCTGGGATTTAGTTATTGTCGGCTTAGTTAACATTAAGAAGCAGGAAATATTGATATGACTGACTCCTCTGTAGCTCATGGATTAACATATTTCATCCTATTTCTTTAATTGAATCTTTGGGATCAATCTTCTTGTCTAATTCTCAGCAACAAAGTGAATAAAGTTATTTGCCAAAATGTCTAAATTTCCTTTCAAGATCCCATATTGTACAATTTTCAGTTTTATTTGTTGTGACATCCTGTAACAAGACATATTTGCAGTTTTAAGCAACAAAATCATCTATATAGTTTCTTCTCTGGAGTTCTAGAAAAACAGGTCGTTTTGTGTTTGTCTCATTAATATTAATGAGCCTCTCCGGTGATTGGCTGATTTGAATGGCTGTGAATGGGGGGAGAATGGGCTTTGACTGTTTATTTGTGACATCACTACTTCAGCTGGTTTTAAGGCTTAGTTTCTGAATCCAGGCTGTGTGCAGTTCTCTGTGGTTTGAGCATTTTGAAAAATGGGACAGTGTTTGGGTCAGTGACAAATAATGTTTGTCAGTGACAAAATACAGTTTTAAGAAGCATTCATCAGGTCAGAGTGTACATTTTATCTTCATGTTGGTTTCTTGTTTTTTTTAAAAACAATTTGTACCTTTTTTTGTTTTAACAAAAATCACAATTGTGTGATTTTTTGACACAGAATGTTGAATGGTGCAACTAAAAAAGAATGATATATTTTAAATATATAATCCACCTAGAATATAAAACTCGATAGCATGTGTTTTAATGTTTTAAACTTTTTAAATAGAGTTAAACTGTCTGGTACCAAGTTGTTACACCACATCACAGTTTTGTTACTGACTGATAACATACATGTTGATTCTGTTCTTTTCTTTTTCTTGAGCCAACAAAGCACCAGTTGCATCAATGAACTCTAACCATTCCCACAAAACTGGGATGTTAAAAGAGATTACCTAAAAGTTTGGCGGAGAGTATCACAAACAGTATTGTTGGGAGATGGAATCAGTACTGGCTTGTTGATGGTTATCTTCATCTTCTTATGTTTCTGGTGTCAGCTGCAGCGATGCAACAGGGTTCGCAGACCATAGCTTATACTGCAGTGAGGAAAACGTCTTCATAACCAACAGAAACGATGGCCAAAAGTACTAAAATAAGACCCAAGCTGTAATAATCCAGATTTATCCTTGAACAGTGCTTTTGGTTTCCAAGTAAAACACGGAACCCTGGACAAATCACTCCCTGGTTGCTTCATGCAGTCTGATGTAGTCCCTGTTGCTGCAGGGCCCGCGTTTCTTTAATTCCACTTTAACGTGGCTCAGCATTCCTTTTCTCCTCTTTATAATTACCTCCTCGCACCCACCACGTGAACAACGCCTTCTCACCAGTCGTATGAGGACCACAAGTCCTCCATCACTCTCATATCTTCAGAGACTAGCCATCCATGCATCAGATTTGTTGGGTTTATAAAACTTTTACTCCGTGGCTCACAGGTGCAGACAAACAGAACATGGCTGGGCCCCACATTTCTCAGAAAGTGGAACATTTTTTTTTTTTTTTTGTAAAGCCAAGCTCCAACAAAAACTTTGAGCGTGTGTGTATGTGTGTGTGCAGAGGGGGGGGGGGGGGGGGTTCAAGATCAAAAGCCTGCAAGTTCCTGGCGAGCGGACCCAATCAGCCGAGAGGGCCAAGGAGAGGAGGAGAGACAAGCGCTTCCCTTTTAAATTGATCCCACTGAGACCCTCAAGGTTCCCCTCACAGGGCTCAGAAAACGATAAAAATCTGGCCCTGTGGATGTGATGAGGAACAAGGAGGGGAGAAGAAGAAAAACAGTTTCAGACGGGGGGAGGGGGGTAGAGAAAGAACAGAGGGAACCGACAGGAGAGAGAGGAGCTAGTTGAAGCACATCAAGGAGACGGGGAGGCGAGGAGGGTGGGCTCCTCCTCCTCCTCAAAGCATCCAGGTACCATGAGCCAGAGCCATCACAACCTGCCTTATAGGCCTGATGATGTGCTCAGCCAATCAGCCGCTGGTATATCTTTATTCTGCTTTGGCAGCTCCAACCTCTGGATCGCTCCATGCTGGCCTGACATCAGGCTCTGGACCAGGCTGCTGCTGTTATCTCCAGCATGGCAGGCCTCTACAGACCATAAGGACCTACTGCTATCACAGTGACCAGAGACCTACGCATGCACACGCACGCACACACTCTCTAACAGCAACCCAGAGACCCTGCAGCCCCCCCCCCCACACACACACACACACACAAACACAGTCACACACACACTACCATCTGTGTCCTGTTCCATGTCATGGATGTCACCGTTCACCTCCCGTCACCCGACTAAAACGACTAAAACCTGTCTACAGATTCACCAACGTTGCTGTTAAACATCCAGATCACACCAGAAATGATGTGAAGATCATATTTATTTCCTGTGAATTCTGACCAGGGTTGAACCACCTCCCAGGGCCTAAAAGGTTGATTTCCTCCAGGTTTGTTAAGCTCATAATGTTTGTTGTCGGCTGATAGTGCTGAGGTGGCAAACAGCCAGGTTTCCATTACAGCTGGGCTGTGGCATAGAAGAAAACACAATATGTAAAATATAACCTATTAAAAAAACGTTCAAAAATAAATTCTTGTATGTTCATATGAGAGGATCATCATATGAAAAATAGAGTAGTAGATAGTATAGTTGAAAGTCCTAATATTATATTTAATAATATTATAATTATATGCCTGAGCCCTATTGGATCTGTAAGGATTCTTCTTTTTTATTCTCTCAAAATGTTACATTTTGCTGCCTAAACATGCATTAACCCTCTATTGCATGAAATATTACTTAGACATGGTAAAAAAACATATCTCAATGTGTTTCTAGTTTATCCTTCGTTTATTTGCAGACGTTTCACAGAGAAAGGCTCAACCTTTTTGTTTTTCCAGGGGCTGCCAGAAAGTTCATTAACTAACTTTATTTTGGAAGTAGGGTTATGGACATTTGACATGTGAGCATCACTGTCTCACGACGAAAAGTTGTCTTTTATTCAGAATTTAGGAAGATTTTCACCAAATAAAAATGTACTTAAATTTAATTCAATTTTCAATATGAGATTTTTTCTAATATGTTTAAATAGATTTGTTGTCATATGTCAACAATATGCAAATATGATAAATTCCTAGTGTACACAACCTAATGTAGTCCCATTGACTTACATAGCATGAAACTATCCTGAGACTATGTTCACAACCTTTTTTTTAATACTAGAGGGTTAACATGGATATGGCAGCCACTTCTTGTCTTTATATGTCTATGGTGAGATATGCATTAATGATGCATGACACTACTTTCATGGTAATCAACTCCTGGCTCTGTGTTAGTTATTGGTTTGTTTTCACTTTTTTATTATTTTATGGGGGACCTTCATTGGTTATATGCATGTCCTACATTGTCTATGTGTAAACTTTTCTGAAAAAAGTTTATAAAAAAATAAGATGGATAAAATGAAGTCTTATGGATAAAGTTGGCAATGCAGTGTTAGACCGTGTGTGTGATGACGAACCTGTCCACATTAACTCTGGATGGAAACCAAACTAAATCCTTGAGTCTACCTGGTTCTGTCTATGGAAACAAGGTTTTTGTCATAATAATTAACAGATTAATTAACCAATGAATTCTTGAGTTGTGGTTCGAAAATGTAATTTGTGAGATCACAGTGACCTTTGACCTACAAATTCTAATAAGTTTATCTGGAGACCAAATTTGAAGGAATTCCCTCCAGACATTCCTGAGAGAGAATGAGACAGATGACCCAAAAACAGAAAATAGGGAGATTTCTTGGAGAACAAGGGCCAGCATGAGGAGGCTGTAGCACCACACAACTCAGATCAGTCTAGTTTGTCTGAAGCCATTAGTCCACGTGTCCAACCCAAGGCCCGGGGCCCAAATCTGGGCCGTCACCTAATTTTCTGTGGCCCCTCCAGAGCTTCACAGACTTGTGTGATTTATTGAGAGATGGAAAGTGAATAAATGTTTGAACTTAACAGAGACACGCTGGTCATGTTGTCTTTGTACGACTTCATTAACTCCTAAATCTTTTCTCAATCGGCCACGCAGGTTGTTTAAAAACAGGAAAGTTTCTGTTTTTCCTTATTTTCCTTTGTTGAAGTACATCTGTCATTACTTTCTGGTACTTTCTATTATTTAATATTTAGCATAGCAACACAAAACCATAGATTCCAATCTTTGAAACATCCATTAAACAAATCAAATAGTTAATAGTGGTTATCAGCATATTCTTGTATGAGTCTCTAGATATCTGTGATGATTTTACATGTTTTGCTGCAGCATTTTAATAATTATACACTAACAACATTATAACATTATTTCTACATCAGCAGATTTTTGTTTCTGTTTAAAAATCTTAGCAAATTGTCACCAGCACTATTATGAGTGGAGAGACAATTATCTAATATAATAACATATATAATAATAATACATGGATACATATATATGATCTTTATAATTAGCACTTTGAGGGAAACCAGAACACTGATGTGGAAGAGGAGAGGAGGTGATAGGAGGAGTCAGAGGGAAACATACTGAAGGCAGCTCAGAGTCAGGAATAACACCTGCGTTCAATCTGATGACAAGACACTCAAAATAAAAGTAAAAAGCTGTTTTTACATCCATGCTGATTATCAGGTCCTCTGTGACGGCTGCAGGTTACAAACCTAGCTGTGATGGATAGCCTCTGCTGGGCATGAATGACTTACATCCTCATAAATAAGCAGATCTCTACTAATATCATTGAAGTTTCCTCAGGGCAGACACGCCCCCTCCTCCAGCAGCCCCCTCCCCTCCATCCGACAAACGCCCTGAAATCACATAACTATTCCACATCAATATTTTGACATTTCATTCAGCTGACTCTCCAGACGGAACCATTTATTTAATTAGCTGAATAAAAAAAAAAATGTCATGAGAGGCGAATTCAAAGCTACGTGACCGGGGCTCAGTTGCCACAGGTAACCTTTCTGGAGGGACTTAGTGTGGTAAATTGATTGCTGAGAGCGCAGACTCATCATGAGAGCTAATTTTCAGAAGCTTCGCGCGGCAGAGCAGGGAAATAAGAGGCTCTATTTATAACAGAGGGAAACAGGAGAGGGGGATTAGCTTGTCATTAGAATAAAGAGCACAGAAGAAGAATCAATTTCAGGGTTTAAAAAGCTGACAAACACAGTTCACCTTCCCTCTCTCCATTTAAAGTACAGCATCGGGCCAGTGGTAGAAGTATTTATGTACCTACATTTACTCAAATACTGCGCTTCAGTACAAATGTATTATTTGTACTGTATTATTTATGTACAACAATTTGATTGATTAGTTGATTAATCAATTACTTGTTAATTATTATTATAACTGATTTGAGTAATATTTAAGAAGAGAATGTCCAAATTCTCTGGTTCCAGCTTCTCTTCTCTGATTATGTCCTGGTCTCTTTAATCTTCTAGTAAATAGTAAACTGATGATCTTTGGGTTGTGAACTGTTGGTCTGGACAAAAAAAAAAATACATTTTAGGTTGAATCTTCAGCTTTGAGAAAACAGTGATTGACGTTTTACCCAATTTTATGAACCAAACAACTAATTGATTAATGGTTTTAATGATCAATAAGAGTTGAAGATGTATGGATGTACGTACAGTCTCCAATACATGTATTCAAAAGCTTTAGTTACTTTTCAGATGCAGATTTGACACATAATATATCAAGCTTTTCAAAAACAAACCAAAATTAAAGATAAAACCAGTAGGTTCAACATTTTTGTTTTTTGACGTCTTACAAAAATCAGTGTGGTTTACAATTCAGATTTCTATGATTTTTTTCCCTCCAATCATTTACTAATGATCCAATATTTCCCAAACAATCAACGACTAGTAAAAAGCTCATAATACCTATTAATATGTGCTTTTACTACAATAATTTAAGTCATCAACAGGGGGTCCATGAGCAGAACAAATGTGAATATGTCAGGTAGGTAGTGAAAACTACCTGATAAAGGTGAGTAGTGAAGTACTGAAATGTCACTACATTAAGAACTACTACTTTACTAAGTGATTGACAGTGTGTGGAGTTATTTTCTGAATTTCCTGTTCTAGTGCAGCCTTTTGCCTCTAATACCCACCACAACCTCCTCTTCTGAACATGAATAAAATAAATTGGCCTGAAAAATGCTGCCCCCTGCTAGATTCTGATGCTAATGTTGTATGTACGTTTACTCAAGTGGCAATATTCATGCGGTATTTTTCCTTTTAATGAAATTGTTTTTGTACCGATCATTTTATTTAACCGTCTAACACAGTGTTGTCATATGGCGTCAATTGCTTTATCTTCATTTTTTTAAAAAGCTGTGAATAAAATCTACACTCTAAAATATGCTAGGTTGTTTTTTTAACCCACTTGCTGGGTAGCTGTGGAATTTGAGCAGATCGGGTTACTTTTATCCAAGGTTGGGTTAATTATTTTGACCCAGCAGGTTGGGTTAAGGGATGAGGCTTCAGAAGAAGAAGGCAAGAAAAATGTATGGTATTAGGCTACAACATTTGTGTTAGACAGCTTAATGTGGTTGCCAAATAGTTGTGTCATAGTTATTATTTACACATATAATAGTATTAGTACAATATATAGAATGCTGTTAAAGTAGAACTATCTCAAAAACACCAGGAATAGCAACTGAAAACTGCAAATATGCAATAAATAGGTTAAGGAGGGTATCCAGATAAAATTAGGGGTGGGTGATACGACCTAAAATTTATATTGTGCTATAATTTGAACCATGGACACTATATATCATGGTATACATTGGTATGTATTTCACTAAATGAAAGTGGTGAAAATGAACATTTATAAACTTCAATCCATTCCTGTTACAATGAGGTGGACCACTACTACTGTACAGTCAGCTCTGGTATAATGAAGGTTTATTTTATAAAAATCCACTAAATGATGTTTCTAGTAAACTCTGGACGTTACACATTCAAGATAATTCAAGATTATATGGATTTCAGTGGATGAACTTCCAAGACAAGACCAAGACTGTCAAGACTGAGACAGGACCAAGACCACAAAAAAGTGGTCTTGAGACCAAGATCCATCCCGAGAACTCCAAGTCTACATAACCCTACAGGTTTCATTTCCTGCTGTACCAGTGCATCCACGGTTTGGTTCTCCTCATCTCTGTCACTCCTCAATCCAGGTGTTCATACTGGAAAAGGCTTTGGACAGACCCAGGTTTCCCAGCATGCTTCTGGGAACCAGACCAGGAAGGAAGCTCGGTTCTACTCTCCATGCCGAAGGGCGACCTCTCAAAGAACCTGCTTGTCCTACCGTCCACTCGCCACAAAGCCCTCACCTCTGACCCTGCCTGTCATGTGCTGTGGTTTAACCGGGGTAAGTCTCAGGACAGGAACCACATAGGAAACAGCTCAACTACACACACACACTTTTGACCAAACAGCACAGAGTAAGCTTTTCCACCAATGCCACGTTACAGCTCTGGCTGGTTTCAGCGGCGCAGAAGCTCCGGTGCATTTCTTCCTCCAGCCCAGGCCGGGCCCATATATAGCAGTTAAGTTGGCATTGGTGAAGGGATTTACTATTCACCAGCGACTGAAGACAACCCACCGATGCAGCCTGTAGAGGATGCTGCCAAACCTCCTCACGTCGCTGATCCAGGAGCAGGAAAACACATTCAATTAATGCACTACAACAGACAGTAATACTGGACCCTACAATCCGCTTACGGAACACTTAATAGCATATGAGGAGGAAGCATATTGTGCTAATTTGTCTTGTCTGTGCAGCTCACTGACAGCCCCATTGATGCCGACATCTCTTTAACATGAGGTTAGTGGGTGTTTGGCCTCCCCTCCAGTCGTTTGCAAGCTGCAGAGCCTGGAAATGATTAGGCCTGGGAGGGCAATTAGCCCGATGCATCGCTGGGCTAAATATAGTCCGACTTGGCCCAGCTCTGCTCCTGGGTCACATCCACGCCACAGCCTCCACACAGGCATGTTAGCTTAATCTGGATCGTTTTACGGCTGACGCGAAGGCTTGGCTGACTCAGACGAGATAACATAACTCAGCCGTTGATCAGGTATCTCGGGAGGAAAGGAAGAGAGTGGGAAGGAAAAACTAAAGGAATGACGTTCAGGGAAAAAAGAAAAAAAGCATGTTTGCTTGTTCCAAATGACATCTGAAGTTGACAATCATGTTTATTCCATTGCATGATAGAATTGTCTCCAAGCTGCTGTGTCCCCTGATTTTCTTACAGTCCACCCTCCGGCCTGCCTGCTTTCACATGAAAACATGGCCTCTCAAACATGGTTGGGAAAACATGCTTTCCCACAACCTTACGCCAACTAAACGGAATGCACAGAAAGAATGCTTTCCCATCGCACAGCTCCCTGCCCCGCCAGTCCTTGTATCGCCCACCCCCTGTGAGAAAAAAAAATAACATAAGAGATTTTATCCTTAAAAACAGGAGGCTCGCCCACTCTGTTCACCTGGGACGGCTCTTGGACAGCGTAGGCAAGCTAGAAGGTTATAGGAGCCTGGGAATGTTTAACATCAAGAAAGCAATCAGAACGTAGCCGGAGCTCTGGGGATTGGACAGGAAACATAGAGAGTAACCCCTTCCTGTCTGAGAGGAAGGAGAAGAGGAAGTAATTTGGGTTATGTGATGATTTTTACTGTAAGCTGAAAGTGAGCCTCTTGGCTCTTCTAGGTAAACTAGATTTTTATAAATGCTAATTTTAGCCATTTCAAGAAAATGCAAACAACCAGTTTCATTTCTCAGGTGTGTAACATGTTGTGACTTTGTGAGGCTATTCTTGACCTTCAACAGCACTGAAGGGTGATGTATAAAGATGCTTAAATGTGGAACAAGAAAAGCACTGAAAGAAAGGGTATCTGCCTCCAACTCAACATAGACTCCCATTCAATTTCCCCATCAGTGCATTGACCTGGAGCGTTTTTCAGCAGAGTATATAGACTGAGGTGAAACACAAGTTGAAATGTTCTGACACTGTATAGAGCTCAGAACAAATTACACAGGACAGCTCAGGAAACCGGGCTTTGCTTTGTACCCTAAGTGGAAAACACTTATCACCGGTGAGTCCCTGTGACCAAGACCAAAAATCAACACCTACACAAGTGCATCTGTGAGGCTTTCGTAAAGAAGACATCTGTAAGGGAAGATTTAACATTTGTTCCTAGGTAGCAAAAGTGAAAAACAAACAGAATTATTTTACAGCATGTTGACAGAATGCAAAGTGAATTTCAGAGGTGACACAGAAAGACACTGCAAAGATTTTACAACTGTGTGATTTCACATATCATGAAACTTCAGTACTTTACATATGATGAACAATGTAAATAAAATGTGAAAATGCTGTTTGTTGTCCAGTGTGGACAGAGGCCAGAGGTGAGAATGTAGATAATACTACACAAAGCTCTTCTATCAAACTTCTCTTTGTTCTTTACACTAGAGCTGCAACAATTAGTTGATTAATTGATTAGTTGACAGCTATTACATTCATTGACAACTGGTTTGATTATCAGATTGATTTGATTGATTTGAGTCATTTTTAGGAAGAAAATGCCCAAATTCTCTGGTTCTAGCTTTTCAAATCTAAATATTCTCTGGATAATCTTTGGGTTGTGGACTGTTGGTAAAAAGACATTTCAGTACTTCAACTTTAGAAAGCAGTGATCAACATTTGACACCATTTTATCAAACAATCAAACAACTAATCGATTAATCGTTTCAATAATCAAGATTAATCAACCATCAAAAAAGCTGTGAGGTGCAGCCCTACTTTAAACTACTTTTTGTATAATCAAGCACAGCATAATGTTTGCTGACTGAACACTTTTTACTTCATTTACACCTCTCCACGATGGCAGGATTATAATCACTGTCTAATGTCGCTGTTCTGAACCGATATAAACTATTCTGCCCTGGGACATGCTCGATGCGTTAGTAGTAGGGCTGCAATTAATGGCTATTTTGATAGTTAATTACTCTGTTGATTGTTAAAATGAGTAGTCGGTTATTTGGTTTATAAAAGCTGGAGATTCAACCTAAAATGTCTTTTTTTGTCCAGACCAACACTCCACAACCCAAAGATCATCAGTTTACTATTATAGTGACTAAAGAAACCAGGAAATAATCAGAGAAGAGAAGCTGGAACCAGAATTTGGACATTTTCCTCTTAAAAATGACTCAAATCCTTTCATCATAATCAAAATAGACGGCAATTAACATAATAGCTGGCTAACTAATCGATTAATTGTTCTAATCAGCTCTAAATCAGCAGCAGACCGTGGCCTTTAAGAAAATTTAATTATGTTGTGAGAGTGAAAGTGTAAGGTATCTAAAAAAATCTGTAAGATTTAGTGACATTTAAGCAGCATCTAGCAGTATAGACCAGGCAGATCTGGAATATCATATTCAGAGGTATGGTTTAATTAGTCATATAATTAATTAATAATTGATTGGTAAGAATTTATTCTTTCACATGGAATTTTGATTGATCATCGTCCATATTAAATTAATCGTGAATTAATGAACTTCACTCTGTAGCAGGACAGATTTAATTAGCGTTTATTGCACTTGCAGTAAATTTGCAAGAGTAGTTCTCAACACAAGTTGTCTGTCGGCAGTGGTGAGAGCTGCAGGACAGCCCTTACTGGGCAGGAGGACACCAGTGGAGGCTCTGTTAATTTAGGATATATTAAGATTCCTTTCATCATTTGAGCTATTGTCAAAGGCACTAGCCTAAAAGGAGACCACATCAAGACAAAAAAACACCATATTTTCCTATTTTGCATGAGTTGTAGCTGCTTAGGATAAATATTTGATTGTATTTTGTCACCTACAGACATTACAGAGACAGATCATGTCTGTGTGAACTCATTACAAATGTTTTTATCAATTGACTGAGATCAAACGTGTGGTAATTACATGATCACTGTGCTATTTCTACACTATTAGAGGATTGACTCCTGATGCTATTAATGTAGAACTATCTTAAATACACCAGAATAGTATGCAATATGCAATAAATAGGTTAAGGAGGGGTATCTACACAAAAATTAGGGGTGGGTGATATGGCCCAAAATGTATATTGCAGTATAATTTAAAACAGACTGTATTTATCATGGTATACTTTGGTATGTAAATTGCAGCATAACAGCATAGCACATGGTAAAAGTATTTAATCAGGAAAGTAAATCCACAGTAGTGTATTCTACTAAATGAAAACAAAAACATTTAGAAACTTCAATCGATTCATGTTTCAATGGATAAAAATCACAGCAAAACCAAACTAACACCAGAGGACATGTCATTACTTTAGAAGAAAATAGAAAAATGTTGCCGTTTATCTGTACATCCTAGGAAAAAAAAAACTGTCAATTCCCTCCAAGACTGCTTTGCCAGTCCCAGACACTAAGAGACCGAGAGACCCAAGACCATCTAGACCAGGGGTCTCAAACTCAATTTACCTGGTGGCCGCTGAAGCTAGGGTCTGGTTGAGGCTGGGCCGCATCAGGTTTTCCACACTTTTCCTGAAATTGTCTGTATGTATGTATGTATATATATATATATATATATATATATATATATATATATATATATATATATATATATATATATATATATATATATATATATATATATATATATATATCTCACTGTTATGTCATGACATTATATATGTCATATATCACTGTTGTGTTAAAGTTCCAGTTTTAGTGTTCAGCTGACGTACAACGAACGTCATTTCCGCTGGTAGGTAGGATCCTGCTATGGGGTCTTGCGCCTACATATGACGTCAGCACGGCACAGTTAGTGATTGGTTGAAGGTCAGAAACCATGGAAACACAATATTAAACGGTGGCCGTTTAATATTAAGTTAATTAAATAAAAGAATGTAATGAAGTTTGAAAAGTTAGGCTAGTGGCTAGCATAGAGCTAACGCTAACACGGATACACACATAAAACTTCGCTTGTGTGCGTATGTAATAGTGTTAGCTCCATGTTAGCCTCTTAGCACTCATTTTCCCCGTTCTTGCGCGCGTGTAACGTCAGGTCTGGTGCTTCGGAGCACCCTGCTCCGGTGATAGCCACACCGGCGTGTGTCTATCTCTCCGGGGGCCTCAAACTAGCGTCCGGCGGGCCGCATTTGGCCCGCGAGTTTGAGACCCCTGATCTAGACCAAGACCAAGACCGTCACGTCAAGACCAAGACCAGTCTGGAGAACTACAAGTCTAATGGTCACTACTGCCACTTTCACCATGTGTATGTGTGCAGAGCCCAGTGCAAGTTAAAAAGCTTAAAAAAACAGAAAAAGGTTAATGAAGGACTGATCACGCGATGATCAACTAATCAGTTGAGAACATTTGAGTGAACCCACCATGTCTCTACAGTAGCCCAGACTGGACAAACCAAACAAAGACGAGTTTTCTGTGGCTCTATTGCACAATTCTTGTGTAATACAATTGAATCTTTTGTCACAAAATTATTCATTCACTGGGAAACATGAAATTCTTAATCAAATTCATCTACAAGTAATCCATTCAATAGATGATATGAAATCTCAACCGGTTCACCATGCACTACAAAAATCAAACAAATAGTCATGGATATTTAACTCTGGACTGTCTGATGAAGCCACACCTGCAGACATGGGCCAACCAAGACAAAGAATCAACTCTAACGAGCTTCTTTTTCTCAATTCTAAACTTCAAATAGACAAATTAATTAAGATGTTGTGTTTGATTTGTGAAAATCAACCATCGACTGAGACAGCGTTTACAGGACATGAGAGAACGCTGCAGCATTTGAGATGGAAATGACAGGAGCATATAGAAAGTCAGCACATTACAGTAGATGGCTGTACAACCTAAATACTGCCTTCCAGAAAAAGGCTACTAGACTTAATCTGAGCCATAAATCTCACCCACTGTGCGCCCACTATATGGAATTCCCTGCAAAAGCGAACATTATACCTCACAGATATCCCTGCAGCCTGTAGAGGCAGAGTAACACTGGAAAATACATCCATCATAAAGAGGTTATTTTGGCAAGTGTGTGGATATGATAAAAGTGCAGACATGCTCAGTGTTCTGTTTATAAACTGTTTGTTAATCTATCATTTGCTATAAGAGGGATGAGATAGCGATAAGGTGTGGCCGCCCTGGAAAGATCGAAGTGTGTCCTTGGAGTGACATTATTTATTGAAATAAATTCACTCAAGCTGAAATATGTATAGCAAATTCATTATGAACAGGGCTTCTGATGGAGTGGAGTTGGCGTTAACTCGCCATAACATTGGCTCGCTCTTTTCAACAGATGTCCCTCGTGTGACACACCACGGGGATAATAGAAAGGAAAGGGTTTAATTTACCCCCTTTCATGAATGGAAGGAGGTTTCCTTTTGATGGCCTGTTTGGATGTATAGACAATTCAAAATCCATCTCTGAGCAGAGATTCTGATCTTAATTATTTTGTTAATTAGCAGCGATTCAGGAGGAAAAGCCTTGCCCTTTGCTAAGGGGCTCTCACATCATCTCTCCCATTTAAAAGCACCAATCCTGCACTTATGACACTGATTTGCATGTCAGAGCTCCGGCTCTGATTCTACTGCCCCCCAACCCCCTACCCCACCACTCTTTGGGTCTACCGTGACTTCACAGGGATGCATTTCCACAGATTTATGTTTATCGTTTTCCAATGACAGAGGGAAAGCTGGTTCAACATCCTGCATGCTCCTCTCACTCTGTGATAAATATGGCTCTCCATCGCTCCGGGTGCCTCAACTTGGACGGATCGATGGAGCATTTAGCTAATCACAGAAGAAGAAAGCCGCTGCAGGAAGAATAAAAAATGGTCGTCGTGAACAGTAGGTGTCGAGTGAACTCGCCAGGCAAACAATGAGGCTTTTCAGCTGCTCGTGATGCTCGCTCCAACACTGCCTCGCAGGAAGTTCATCAAGGTGGATCAAGCTTGTTCTTGATCTCTGTCCCTGATTGCCTCCCACAGCGGGTGGTATCTCAAGCAGGCAGTGCAAAAGTTGAGCTGAAGTAGGCGTTTTTGGCACGAAGGCGAGCTGGAGGGAGCAGCAGGCCGTCGGAAAGGAAAGGTAAGGTCCAGCTGAGGCAGCTGCTTGCTATTACTTCAGCCCACCTCCCCCCCACCTCCCCTCCTCTGGCAGGAAATGAGCAATCATTTAGTACTGACAGGTACATGCAGAACCAATGCTATCTCTGCTCGGAAACCAACCAAATAATGGATTACAGCAGTTTAGTATTAACCTTAAGCCTCTTATGTATCTTTGCCAAAGTTAGTCAGATTCATACCTTTTCAGAGTATGAGTGTATATTTTCCTGAGTGGGAATAAACCTGAAGTAATACTGGTGTGGCCCCCACACAAGTCTATGTGAGGGAGATCTTACCTCAACAACAAAGAGCTGATATCACAAACTGTTTCTGTGCATGTGTGGTTGCCCCCGAGGCAGAAAAACAGCGAACAATGAACAATCTTCCCTCAAACCCTCCTCAAGCATGTGAGGTGCTTTTCTGCTCATGAAAAGCAGTAATTTAGAGGTCTCCAGTGAGCTATAGAAGGCTTAACGTGTCCAACTGGATCTGCAGTGGAGCCGTGGTGCTGCCTTAATGCACTGCACAAGACTGTGTGAAGACGAATACGAGGCCAGCAATTAAACAAGGTGGCAATAGAGGCAAAAAGCTGAGAAAAGCATTGTCCTAAGTGTTTCTTGCACCAGAAAACATTTCCCTATACAAGACTCAGAAACTGCTTATTTTTGTAGTAAATTAACAAGAAATAATTAAACAATGCTGAGTTGTGTGTATTTCTTCTCATATGCTAAATAGTCCTTATTTTTTCATCATTTACGCAACATCTGCCCCGTGCTGCTGTCATTGGTGTGTAGAATGTTGCAGATGTGCTAAATCACATTTTAATGCAGGTACATGTTTTGCCTCCTTGCTAATTAGTGTTAATTATCAAGACATGCAGCCTAACCTAACTACATTCTCCTTAAAGGGGAAACTCCACAGACTTTACACATCAAAGTGTGTTTACAGGTCTTAGGGAGTTCTACTGCATATGTGTAAAGCTATGGTTCATTCAGGCTGTGGTGCCATTGAAACTAATGTGCTGTGCATGAAGGAACTAGCATTAGGTTGAATGAATAAAATAACAAATCGGCAAGCTGATAGCAAGTGAAAGAAGAGTCTGGCTCATGCAGAAGTCTCTTATAAAAATAAACTATTTAAATAGATGCTTGTTTGAGCAGGAAAAACAACATGGATGAGATAAAAGAAGCTTAGTGTCCACGCTGTAATTCAGCACCTATTTTGCAGATAAATGTGGACTTGCATCAGAAATGTGGACCTATTTGTCACCTCAATTTTTTTCAGAAACATATTTGAGTGTTTCGCTGGATATTGAGAAAGATTGACAAAGTATGTGACCATGGCTGTCATGTTAAAAATGACAAAGCGCAAAAGTACCACCCAACATGCAGAGCTTTACCATCCAGAGCATCTCCACCACACAAAGCATCTCCACCACACAAAGCATCACCATCACACAAAGCATCACCACCAGCGGCCAGAGCATCATCACCAGCGGCCAGAGCATCATCACCAGCGGCCAGAGCATCATCACCAGCGGCCAGAGCATCACCAGCAGCCAGAGCATCACTGGGTGTTTGGGTACAGGCACAATGGTGGTGGATTTGAAGCAGGTTGGAACAATAGCACAGGCCAGGGACAGGTTGAATAAATCTGTCCCCAGCACAAGCTCTGAGTACACGAACTGCTTAGCACTGCTTCAACATCAATGGGGAATGGTGGTCGGTAGTCAGCTCTACCTTTACTGCAGGTTCATGATTGTCGTCAAAACAAGCGTAGTAGTTGTTAAGCTTGTTGATGAAGGATGTGTCGGATGAGGGGTGGGGTGAGTTGGCGGGCTTGTAGTCAATGATGATCTGAATGCCTTGCCACGTGTTGGGGGTTGGAGTTGGAGAAGTGCTCCTCAACCTTCAACTTGTAGCAGAGCTTGATGCTTGATGCCCTGTTTCAGGTCAGCCCTGGCTGTACTGTAGGCTTGATCTCCTGATCTGAAGGTGGTGTTGAGGCCTTCAGTAGTAGACGGACATCCTTGTTCATCCAGGGCTTCTGATTAGGGTATGATCTGGTGATCTGTTTAACATACACTCACCGGCCACTTCATTAGGTACACCTGTCCAACTGCTCGTTAACACTTAATTTCTAACTCAGTGCATTTAGGCAGAACTCAGTGCATTTAGGCATGTAGACATGGTCAAGACAATCTCCTGCAGTTCAAACCGAGCATCAGTATGGGGAAGAAAGGTGATTTGAGTGACTTTGAACGTGGCATGGTTGTTGGTGCCAGAAGGGCTGGTCTGAGTATTTCAGAAACTGCTGATCTACTGGGATTTTCACGCACAACCATCTCTAGGGTTTACAGAGAATGGTCCGAAAAAGAAAAAATATCCAGTGAGCGGCAGTTCTGTGGGCTGAAATGCCTTGTTGATGCCAGAGGTCAGAGGAGAATGGCCAGACTGGTTTGAGCTGATAGAAAGGCAACAGTGACTCAAATAACCAATTACAACCAAGGTAGGCAGAAGAGTATCTCTGAACACACAGTACGTCGAACTTTGAGGCAGATGGGCTACAGCAGCAGAAGACCACGCCGGGTGCCACTCCTTTCAGCTAAGAACAGGAAACTGAGGCTACAATTTGCACAAGCTCATCGAAATTGGACAATAGAAGATTGGAAAAACGTTGCCTGGTCTGATGAGTCTTGATTTCTGCTGCGACATTCGGATGGTAGGGTCAGAATTTGGCGTCAACAACATGAAAGCATGGATCCATCCTGCCTTGTATCAACGGTTCAGGCTGGTGGTGGTGGTGTAAGGGTGTGGGGAATATTTTCTTGGCACTCTTTGGGCCCCTTGGTACCAATTGAGCATCGTTGCAACGCCACAGCCTACCTGAGTATTGTTGCTGACCATGTCCATCCCTTTATGACCACAATGTACCCAACTTCTGATGGCTACTTTCAGCAGGATAATGCGCCATGTCATAAAGCTGGAATCATCTCAGACTGGTTTCTTGAACATGACAATTAGTTCACTGTACTCAAATGGCCTCCACAGTCACCACATCTCAATCCAATAGAGCATCTTTGGGATGTGGTGGAACGGGAGATTCGCATCATGGATGTGCAGCCGACAAATCTGCGCCAACTGTGTGACGCCATCATGTCAATATGGACCAAACTCTCTGAGGAATGCTTCCAGCACCTTGTTGAATCTATGCCATGAAGAATTGAGGCAGTTCTGAAGGCAAAAGGGGGTCTAACCCGTTACTAGCATGGTGTACCTAATAAAGTGGCCAGTGAGTGTATGTAGCAAGGTTTTCTAAAGGATCAACATTGATGCAACAGAACCAGAGATATCTTCTTTTATTCTACACAGTTGTCTTCTTTGTCAAAACCAGGGGTCTCAAACTCAATTTACCTGGGGGCCGCTGAAGCTAGGGTCTGGTTGAGGCTGGGCCGCGTCAGGTTTTCCACACTTTTCCTGTTTCACTGTTGTGAAACCGCTGGCAGGTAGGGTCCTGCTATGGGGTCTTGCGCCTACATATGACATCAGCACGGCACAGTTAGTGATTGGTTGAAGGTCAGAAACCATGGAAACACAAAGTGTTTGTGGTGGCCGTTTAATATTAAGTTAATTAAATAAAAAAATGTAATGAAGTTTGAAAAGTTAGGCTAGTGGCTAGCATGGAGCTAACGCTAACACGGATACACACACATAAAACTTCGCTTGTGTGCGTATGTAATAGTGTTAGCTCCGTGTTAGCCTCTTAGCACTCATTTTTCCCGTTCTTGCTCGCGTGTAACGTCATGTCTGGTGCTTTGGAGCACCCGGCTTCGGTGACAGCCACACCGGCGTGTTGTTTATCTCTTTAATGTGTATTCAGCAGCACTGGCGAAGGCAGCAGCGGTGGGTTGTTTACATCCATGGATTACACGTGTATTCAGCACTGCTGCCTTCCCCGGTGCTGCTACAGTGGCAGGTTGGTTATGTCCGTGGTTTACACGTGTATTCAGGCTGGTGCTGGGCACCGTGGGCACGGTCGCGTTGCCGGTATAGTCCGGGTGCTCCGAAGCTGTCAGCCTTCGAATGACACAGACCTAACTACGGTGACTGGGAACCCTCCATGCTGCAAATAAAAGAAAACTACACAACAGAAGTGAATTGCCGGGGACTATTATTGGCGGTGCACCTGTAGTTTTTTATGTGAGCGAAGAAGAAGAGGTGTTGTAAAGCAGAAGTAATTAGGGGGCAAATAATTGTTTCTTCTTCGTATTCCTCCAAAAAATATGTGGTAACTTGCCAAAGAAAATGACCACAACACACAGATGCCGAGTGTCCACTTTTTATCCGGATTCGAAAAAATGATAAATCCCTCTCAGTCACGGGGAGAACAACAACAACGCGCGGAACCTCCAGTCTTCTTCATCAATCATCCTTGCCGACCATAATGGTCATATAGCGGCACCTACTGGAGAAACAATTATTTACCCTCTAATTGCTTCTGCTTTACAACACCTCCTCTTCGTATTCTTCTTCTTCGCTCACATAAAAAAAAACAGGCGCAGCGCCAATAATAGTCCCCGGTAATTCACTTCCGGTGTGGAGTTTCCTTTTATTTGCAGCGCTGTTTCTTTTCGTTTGCAGCGTTTCTTTTATTTGCAGCATTGAGGGTTCCTGGCCACCGTACTAAACTCGCACTGGCCGCACTAACATTAAACTTTCATATCAAGGCGGGGGCCTCAAACTAGCGTCCGGCAGGCCGCATTTGGCCCGCGAGTTTGAGACCGCTCAACAATGCAACTCAACTGCACAAAGTCAGAGATTCGGTTGTGTTGTTCTAGCAGCAAAGACTAATGAAGCCACAAGTTGCCAGCCCAAGAAGTATGGTAATGACACTTCTTTTAAACTCCACCCCGAGATTTTCTTGTAGTCTTTAGCTTTATAGTGAAAAGACAATTCACCACAACACGTATGATGTTTTCTTCTCACCAAAGTTCCAATGTATACAATCAGATAGATTGAGGTTTAAATATAGTAGTTGTTGGTAAAATGATCTATAGACCAAGTTGTGAATAGATTTTTCAGTGTACATGGAAAAATACAGCAGGGTGAACTCTGGTAGAAGTAGTTTTCAACAGGAAATAACAAGCTCTGTGGTTTACCACAATCTGAGTGTCATGCTGAGGTGAATGTGAGCTCATAAGTCCAAACCTTGACCAGCTCAACAGATAGGATATCACTTCAGGTAAAAGGAGGAATATGATTCAATTGTGTTCTGCCTGCAAAAAAAGCAGCAATGCAGCTACCTATGAATTCTGCTGCTGGAATGTGTGTGTACGCTGGCTGTCAGGACAAGGTCTAGGACTACCTTTACATTTCACTAATGTGATGTAATGTGTTAACTAAGTAGTAAATCTCACCAGTGTTGGTGGGGCAATAAGAATGTAGCATGCATGTAGCGAGATCTAATAATGCTGGTGATTGGCTGAAAAAAGCACTACAATACACCAGACAGGGCTTGTGTGTGTGTGTGTGTGTGTGTGTGTGTGTGTGTTTAGATGCTTGACTACGTCTCATGGGTATAATAAAAAAAGTTCTTTGAGGGGATCAAAAGTATGACTCCACTTTATCAGACTCAATGTCAACAGCATGCAATGAAATATATGCAAATAGGACATTGGTGCCAAGACCAGCAACATGGCGAGCTTGAATCAAACACTTGAATCATGTATGGAATACATCAGAGTTAGTTTGTGTTTGACTGCAAGAAGAACGGTCCACAGCCATCTTCCTCTCAGCACTGTAATCTGCCTAATGTTGATTAATGACTATTGATTTAAGCAGGTTTAGCAAGCATTAAATTGACAGGTTTTTTTAGTTTATGACCCCACTTTGACAACAAAACTCTGACAACCCCAGATATTTAACAATTGTTTGCTAAAATGCATCATGTAATAGATAATACATGGATGCGGGGCAGTTACTAATAATGGCCACTCTTCTTGTGACATCACAACAGGAGCCTTTTCCAAATGGCTTGTGTTTAGCCAGGTTAGAGAAACACTACAGAGGAGGCCCACCTACAACAGAATGAGTGGGTGGTCTTATTTAATTTCTTTCGTTTCTTATTGTGTGTGGTAGCAGGAACAACAGAGACCTAAATATTTACGGGTCAGTGACATTTTAGAATTTTAAAATCACAAAAAAATGAAATTGAAGTTATGTTTACTTTCATTTTTTAATAATTTTTCCCCTTAACTACATTGCAGTGTCATATTACTGTCTACACTGGATAAATGTTCACTATGCCATTATCAGCAGAGCTCACACACTGAAGCATACATCCACTCCTACATCCCAGAAAATATTTTACACCAACCAGAAGAAACAGTGGAGATTTTCAAGCTAAAAGCTGTTAGGTTCCCACAGTTTATTAACTTTTGATATGTTTTCAGGAGCTAAACTAATGATTTTGATTCCCAATAAAGTGGAATGTTAACACTCCTACAGCGAAAACGGAGTTACCCTTTATCTTACTTTGAAATCTGTGTCGGGGGCCATGTCCAGAGGAATCAAACATTCAGCTGTGTTGCTGCAGCATGGCTCTTCCTCTACAAACACGTCTCATTACTGGAAAAAAAGCAGAGGGATGAGCCACGTTCAGGCCATTGGCTTACAACGCTGCCTTCTTTTCAATTAGAGAGCATTAGCCTAGCCTGAGCGAGCCCTTTCTGCTCTAAAACAACGCTACCTCGCATTTATGCAGGAACGGCCATATGTCAAAGTTAAATAAATTACTGGGGAGTTGGACAAAGCAGAAAGGGAGCTGTCTCCGCTAGAGTGCACAACGGCTTAATAGCAGGAGGATGCTGTAGCTGTAAAAGTTTACGCCCTATGAAACGGGGAAGGGCAGAGTCACAGGCACACACCTTCCCCTCGCTGACTCTCCTAAATTAAACCATAGGATCCCACTATTCCTCAGTAGATTCAGTAGCGTTGATCAGCATCCATTAATCAAGTGATAAAGCCCAGCCAGTGGAATTTCTGCAGCGTCATGTTTTGGCTGAGCAAACTGGCCAGATCCCATCCCACCCATGACAGGAGCAGTAGGACTGGAGATCTGAACAGGGCAGCGGTGGACACCTGAATGGGGCAGCAGTACTGCTTCCAGCATCTAGAGCTGCAACTATGGAATATTTTTGGAATCGAGTATTCTGTCGATCATTGATTAATCAAGTAATCGAATCAATAATAATTTATGTTTTTTAACAACTATATCAATGTGTGTAATGCAACATGAACATCCTTGTAAAATGAGTAAGCAATTGCTGCAATTCCTCAAAAAATGTATTTATTCGAGCTATTGAATCAAAGTTTAAAACCTTTGACTAACCGGCTCCAGAACTAAGCCCATTCAACCTCTCTGTGAAACATTTATGATTTTCAATGGAAAAAAAAAAAAAACATAGGTTAGCCTATTTGTCCTTAGTTTTATCCAAATAAAAAAGGGAGAAAGGGATGTACTCCCTGCAATCACCCATCTGACAATAAAGAACAGATACCAGAAAGTAGAAAGGTACAAAAGAACAAAAAATATAAAGAAATAAGTATTACAGTGCAGTTCAAATGGTATCCAGACGAGGTAGTTAGGTAGAGTAGAATGTTTGTCTTATTGCACGGTCAGAAGTAAGGTTTGCACTATGTTTTGAGGCAATGTTCCCAGCAGCAGAGAACAAACGCTCTGAGGGTGTTGAGGTGGCTGGAATACTCAGAAAAGACTAGTGACTCCCAAATAAGCCTCTGTGGCCACACTTGTCCAAATGTCTGTTAGGGCAACACAGTCTGTCTCCTTAAGAACACTCTTTCATTTCTCTGTTATTTCTGATTACTTCTGCTCCACCATATTTGTGAAATGTGTTGAGGGAATGGTGGATTTGGGATTGAAAGCTCTGATCATATTCTGAAATCCTGTGTCCTCCACCATGGACAATGGGCTCATGTCTGTAATGAGCATATTCAAAATGCTGTTGGTAAAAACTGCAGCTTCTTCCACATTGCATGAGGGACCTGTCCGGATGAAGCTGTCCATGCACTGCTGTGATGTTCTGTGGAGGCAAAAAAAGATTTTTTTACAACAAATGCTATAAACTTGCCCAAAGTAAATCTATATGCTATTAAATGATATGTAGATAGATTTTTCCACCTGTTGCATATTATTACTAACTTATGAATGGGAAGTAATTAAGTACATTTACTCAAGTTCTGTGCTTAAGTACGTTTTTCAAATAACTGTACTTTAGATTTTTTTGGAAACGTATGACTTTGACATTTGACTCGACTACATTTAAAATGTGTGAGCATGAAGTCCTCTTACTCTTTAATTTGAACTTGGCAGTGGCCATGATGGAAAAGAAATTGTGTACTTCGTCGACCTCTGTGTGTGTGTGTGTGTGTGTTTGTGTTTGTGTGGGTGTGTGGTGTGTGTGTGTACACGTGCAGGAGATAGAGATGAGGAGGGATGAATCACATGAGTGAGATCTTGGTGCATTTGCTTGTTACTTATCATGCCTCATCACTACTGATTCAGAACACAGACTATAAATAATTACAAACACTAATGTTCTAACAGTGCTAGTCTACATATCACTTAATCATAAAATATGTTACCTTGTAGATGCTTGAGTCCACTTGGAGAAGAGCAGTTCATGTGAGGGCGCTTTCTGTTCAAGTGCTGCAGCACTGATGATGTATTATTATGGTCGGCCAGGTCAATTTTACAGTGTCTACACTGGTGTTGTCCGCCTTACGTCACGTAAAATGCTCCCAAACTTTAGACATTTACTGCATTTTATGAACTTTGGTAACTTTGATTTCTGCAGAAATCTTCCACAGCAAAATAAATTGCGTCGCCTTTTGAAATGCACGTCAATTACAGCCGTCCGTGTAAAGCCGTGATTCGCCAGCTGTGCAGTTCTCTATGAAGCAGGAGTGATACGATAGCAGCATTTATAATAGATGGACTTTGGTGACATGAATCAAACAAAGCCTCCAGGCAAAGAATTTGCCTCAATCATTTTTTGTAATCAAATTATTTGTTACTCGAATAATCATTTCAGCCCTACCGGCATCACTCACTTTTTTGGAAATAGGGCAGCGTGGGGTTTAACAAGACGTTTTAGTCATCAAGGCAACCAACATTACATAACCATAAAACCATGAGCACCACAAATCACTGCTGGACTTGTGACGCATGGAAGGGCTGGGCAGTGAAAAAAAAAAGAAGTACATGTTTGTAGTGAAGGATAGAAAGCAGCAACCAAACAACAGTTCCCACATATTTCTAACACCTAACACACTGCTGGGTCCTGCAGCCTGATTAAAAACAGCCTGTAACCTTTTGGTTTCCCTCCAGCCTGCTTCACATTAAAAAGGCAGCTCCAGACCTACAGCGGCCCGCCACTCACTCATTTGAATCATTTTTCCAGAGAGGCTGTGCCATAGCTGGAGCGACTCCACTGACCAGGGGCGTCTGTGGTCAAACTGCTGCTAGTCAACAGGTCCGGAGAGGCAGGCGGCGGACTCCACTACGCCTGACACGGAGCACCCTCACTGGGGGAAGGACTGAGTAATGGCAGGGTAACATGATCCAGGGCTGTGAGGGAGTGACGCCTAAATCATAGCTGTGGGATGGAGGGAGGGAGACACAAATGTGTTTGAAAGAGAGATAGACGAGAGGCAGTGGGTGGGACGAGGAGAGATATGATCCATGGTGGGGGGGGGTATATTAAGGAACAGCCAAATGACAGGGGATGAAGTTGAATGCCTCTCATGCACGTGCCACACCCACTGCTGGGTGGTAGCGACCCCGGAGGAATGACGAGGCGTGGGTTTGATTTCAAATCCACAAGCCTGTCTCAGACAGAATAAACACGCGTAGGCCCAGAATGACTTACATTTTCCCTGTTGTCTAGAGCTCATTAAGACATGCAGGCTGGCAGACAGGAATAAACTTATCCCTCTTCCTATGGCCACAATGTCTATCCAGGAATTAGTCTGCTTCCTAGGATACAGCAGAATCTCTTTTGCACAATTTTTTGCTAGTTTGGTTTTCAGGTTATGTGTCAAATAATTAAGTGACAAATAATATTTGACAAGATGGGAAAGTCAAAAACTTTTTAAAATACAGTTTTGAGTCAGATCTCAAATGTACAAATTATTATGTCACTTTCCAAAGTCCATTTTTATCATTCATCAGTTTTGTGTGAAATGTCAGCTCTGTGCACAATCAAATGAAAAAAAAAAATTCCAAAGCTTTCAGTAGTGTTTATCAGGGCCTCGACACCACAGCCTAATCTGCTCCCCTTCAACAGCTGGGGGTTTTGTTGTGTAGTTTTTTAGGGTTTTGTTCATCATGGACAATTGCTGCTCTTTTGCTTCCTCACGAGATGCTGAAGGAGCTTAATGGACTCCATTTCAGAAATGGTCAATTTGACATTAAAAAGAGAAGTTTGATGAATGCATCATTGCAGACAGCAGTCTGACAGATGTAAACAGCAGTCTCCTCATCATGTTACCACACAACGACAAAACCTCCAACAAAAACTGTTTGCTGAAATGGAACTCAGCCAGAAGTATGCTAATGCTCAAAGGGAGCAGCGTATTATAATAATATGCCTTAGCTCCCTGCAGCCTGCAAATCCTGTAAAAGTCAGTCATTAGGCTTCAGATGTAATTTTCATTAACTTTTCTTGGAAACAAGAGTCCAGCAAGACCAACAATTTAGCGGCGAAATTACTGTTCACCAGACTATTACTGAACCACATCCTCCCTTTTCCATCCACAATATGGTCTCCATTCATTATTCAGGCTGGAGATGCACTTTCCTTGTTCCTTCAACTCTCCACTTGTGACGTCTTTGGGCAGCACTTAACAGACAGGATACTACTTAGAATTCAGGTATACTTCGAATGGCAACATCCAATGGTTTTATTAATTAGGATAAAGAGCCTGATGGATTTCCTAATCATAGACCACAACTATGTTTTCTTACAAAGCTTGCATAAGAGGAATTGTGCTCTGAATTATCCCATGTAGTAAGAGTGTAGGGAGAGTTGTGTTTGTATTCTGCTTTGTGGCATCTACACTCACCGGCCACTTTATTAGGTACACCATGCTAGTAACGGGTTGGACCCCCTTTTGCCTTCAGAACTTCCTCAATTCTTCGTGGCATAGATTCAACAAGGTGCTGGAAGCATTCCTCAGAGAGTTTGGTCCATATTGACATGATGGCATAACACAGTTGGTGCAGATTTGTGGGCTGCACATCCATGATGTGAATCTCCCGTTCCACCACATCCCAAAGATGCTCTATTGGATTGAGATCTGGTGACTGTGGAGGCCATTTGAGTACAGTGAACTCATTGTCATGTTCAAGAAACCAGTCTGAGATGATTCCAGCTTTATGACATGGCGCATTATCCTGCTGAAAGTAGCCATCAGAAGTTGGGTACATTGTGGTCATAAAGGGATGGACATGGTCAGCAACAATATTCAGGTAGGCTGTGGCGTTGCAACGATGCTCAATTGGTACCAAGGGGCCCAAAGAGTGCCAAGAAAATATTCCCCACACCATTACACCACCACCACCAGCCTGAACCGTTGATACAAGGCAGGATGGATCCATGCTTTCATGTTGTTGACGCCAAATTCTGACCCTACCATCCGAATGTCGCAGCAGAAATCGAGACTCATCAGACCAGGCAAGGTTTTTCCAATCTTCTATTGTCCAATTTTGATGAGCTTGTGCAAATTGTAGCCTCAGTTTCCTGTTCTTAGCTGAAAGGAGTGGCACCCGGCGTGGTCTTCTGCTGCTGTAGCCCATCTGCCTCAAAGTTCGACATACTGTGCGTTCAGAGATGCTCTTCTGCCTACCTTGGTTGTAACGGGTGGTTATTTGAGTCACTGTTGCCTTTCTATCAGCTCGAACCAGTCTAGCCATTCTCCTCTGACCTCTGGCATCAACAAGGCATTTCCGCCCACAGAACTGCCGCTCACTGGATATTTTTTCTTTTTTGGACCATTCTCTGTAAACCCTAGAGATGGTTGTGCGTGAAAATCCCAGTAGATCAGCAGTTTCTGAAATACTCAGACCAGCCCTTCTGGCACCAACAACCATGCCATGTTCAAAGTCACTCAAATCACCTTTCTTCCCCATACTGATGCTCGGTTTGAACTGCAGGAGATTGTCTTGACCATGTCTACATGCCTAAATGCACTGAGTTCTGCCTAAATGCACTGAGTCAGAAATTAAGTGTTAACGAGCAGTTGGACAGGTGTACCTAATAAAGTGGCCGGTGAGTGTATATTGCTTATTACTGTGGGGGGGATTTTCATATATTTTTTTATTACATGGTCTAGAAGCTAGATAGGGACAATTAATCTATCCATGATTAATGGAGTAGTTGTTTACACCATTAAATGGTGTAAAATGTGGATCAGTGTTTCCAAAGCTGAAGATTCAACCTAAAATGTATTTTTTGTCCAGACCAACATTCCACAACCCAAAGATCATCAGTTTACTATTATAGAGACTAAAGAAACCAGGAAATAATCAGAGAATATTCGATTATCAAAATAGTTAGTGATTAATGGATTAATCAACTCATTGTTGCAGCTTGATGAACAGCAAAAACAAACAACTATAACAAATATAATACTTAAGACAAATAAATTGGACAGAGGTCTCAAGTAGGGATGTCCCGATCCAGCTTTTTGCACTTCCGATCCGATACCGATATTGTATTTGCCCATCCGAGCCGATACCGATACTGGTGGCCGATACCGAAATAGTCTATTAACTCAGCATCAGTATTCTGCTCTTGAGCAGGTGTAAACCAAGGCTTTAAAAACCAGTTCAAATAATATTGTTAACTATTTAAAAATAAAAATGCCCTCTACTCCCCAATCTCCTCCACACTTTTTTCTCCATCTCTATCTACACACTGCCTTCAACTGTTTGCCCTCACTGCAGTCCGAGCACTCGGGTGTGCGCAAGCTAAAAATTGTAATGGCAGTCTTGAGTGTTTTTAATAAAGTTTTTTCAAAGTGGGATTTTCCGACAGAATAAAGACGTATAAATAAACGTTTTATTTGTCACATTGAATGGATATTCAACATCCTGTTATAGATCTTCTCTCTGTTTAGACATGCTCGTTTAACACTTTTTATTTATTTTTTTGGTGCATTGTTATTCCTGCATCAGGTGACACAGTCGAGTCCAGTCACCGGAGTCACGTCACATTTCCGCCAATTTGCGGAGATGCGTTCCGTTAAAAAAGGAGAAGTCAACATCCCATGTTAAATAAAGAAAACAATGTACTAAAGTCACATTAGTTACATTATCCGAGTGCTGGAACAATTCCAGTGTGCTCGTTTCAGTGTAATCTGCTGTTTCCGTGTCTGTGCCGTTTGCCACGGAGCGACAAGTCTGAGCGCGTCTCTGGTTGCTATGCAACACGAGGCGAACCGAGCTAAACAAATGTGGGGAGACACTAATGCTGGTGTGCTGGAAAATGCGGACCGGATCTTAATGAAACCACAGCAAAAAACTGGAATGGATTATCTGAATAGGTGCGCTGGAAAACCCGGACTTTTTTTAACGGATCCGATTTTTTTCCGTGCCGCAGCTCCGATACCGATACGCACATTTTTGCCAATATCGGCGGCCGATCCGATACCAATATTGGATCGGGACAAGCCTAGTCTCAAGCTGGGTTAAAAGAGTAAAAATCCGTTATGAGATTGGTTTCACCAACATATTTGATTCCTAGAGGCATGCACACAGCCTGGATTCAGAAACCACCTTAAAATTAGTTAATTTTGATGTCAAGTTGTGATGTCACAAATGTAGAGTCACTGCCCACCCTCAAAATCAGCCAATCAGAGGAGAGGCTCATAAATATTAAAGAAACACAAAACATGTTCTGTTGAACATGAAGCTTAAAAGAAGAGCTTTACTGCTATAGTGAGATTATTTTTGGTTCTTAAAACCACAAATATTTCTTGTTGTGACATCACAACTTCACATAAAACCCAGGAAAAAAGTCAGTAGCTTATCCACCCAGTGAGGCTTCATGTCTGTATGATCATATTCCTCCTGTTACAATGACAACACCATTTTGGAGCTCTGTGTTTTTGTTATTATCGACTACTTGGACTGGTTCTTCAAAGCCTGCCAATGAGTGGCGCCTGGGTAATGTGTGTGTGTGTGTGTGTGTGTGTGTGTGTGTGTGTGTTATGGTAACGTGATCTTGGTTATGATTGAACGGAAATGTTAGACAAGCAGCTAAGTTTCCTCTGCCTGCTTCCACCCTCCTCTTCTCGCCACATGTGAAACCACTGGAGCTGCTCGTTGGCCAAAGTAAACGCCACGGTCCACGGCGTGGCGTGTGTTTACGCCACATGCCAGCTTCACATGCCAGCTTCACATGCCAGCCCCTTACTCATATTCTGGTGATGAACGATATCAGTGTAAACTTTCTTCAATAATCATTGCATGCAACAAGCCAAGTGTGAGAGGAGAGGTTTCCCTTGGGTGAGCATGCTCGATAAAGGGTGTTGTTGGTGCCGGGGGGGGGCACCACCCCCAAACACGCCACCACTCAACATTAAGGCTAACCCATTTACCGAGTGAGCAGCAAAATGCTCTGAGGTGACAGTTACAGCTGATCCAATGTTATGAATCAAGCAGAAGCTGATTGAAGAGTATAAGATCAGCTTTAGAACTGAGTGGTAAACTAAATCAACTGTTCACGCCGTTTTACTTTCCATAACATGTTTTCTTTAGATTACTGGGAAAAAAAGGTTCAGAACATACATTTAGGCATTTACAGTGTCATATGAAAACAGATTTATGGAAACCGTTTTCATATGAGGTTTCCTTAAAGTTCCTTTTCTCCTGCATGAATATGGTCATATTCTTTTATTAGCAACTGACCATGAAAGTACAATGGAGGGTTTAAAGCTAAACTCTGAATCTTGCTGGTTCCTTTTGATTCCTGATGTTTTTCTCAAAAAAAGGTAGTTCAGTAGATAAGCTCCTACACAACTCGCATCTTTTTACATTTTCATTATATTTATCCAAAGTATCTGCATGAATAATTCATTTGGTTTGCAATCACTTTCAAAGCAGCTCCACTGTCTGCACTTGTTGTGGTACTGAAGTCTCCTTAACCCTCTACTGCATAGTGTTAACAAGTGACAACAATTACTTTATCTTAGTTTTTTCAAAAAGCTGTGTTATAAAGTTTGTTTTTACAGCTAGGCATGAAAAGGGGGCTTTTATTTTGAAGGACATACAATTTATGAGAACACATTGAGGTCACATGACCAGGATATCCCTATTGCTGATGGACGTTTGACAGGTGAGCATCACGACCAAAGGTTGTCTTTTATTTATAATTTGGGAAAATTAAAAATTATATATAATAATTATAATTTGGGAAAATTATAAATAAAACTAAAAAAATATAACATATTTAATTCAATTTTATATACTTTTTTTTAATAATATGCTAAAATAAATTTGTTTCCATATGACTCCAATATGCAAATGTAGAAAATTCCTGGTGTATACAACCTAATGGAGTCCCATTGACTTACAAAGCATGAAACTTTCCTGAGACTATGTTCACAACCTTTTCTGATATTTCCTAAATATATATCTATTATTTAGGCCAATTTAAGTAACAAAACACATCATTTACCACGCCTATTCATGCAATAGAGGGTTAACAACATTTCTCTGACTGGATCGAGCCAAAGTGCGGAAGTAAACTATACAAATAGAATTTCCCATGAAATATAACAAACTTTATCTTAATCTTTTCACCATTATCAAATTTCCTTTTACTTCCAGTGGTATCTAACCATGCTAATGGATTTGTTTGCTTATGTAAATTAGGAGCATTTCTTGAAGACTACTCTACTTTGTTAAAATCATGTATGTAGTGTTTAGTTCCTGCGAGGTGCCATCCTTCTTCTATGATTGTATTGTAGGTGTTGTTGGAACCCAACGAGATGCTCTGGGCATATTTAATGGATCAGAATCAGCAAAAATAACAGCGATCAGAATCTGATCCTTTACTGTACCGTGGTCTGCCCACCTCAGCAGAAGTGAGTGGAAATTAGATTGTGTGAATGTCAAATATAATAATTTGGACACACAAGGCAAGTGACTCTCAGTTCAGACACTGAAGGTGGAAAAATATCCACATTCAGCTGGCAGATTCAGGTTTTAGTGGGCGCTGACCTATTAGCTGCTGCTAATTCATGTTAATTGTGGGAGTCGGTTGGTGGCCAGGATTAAACTGGGCTGTACTGCTGCACAACATGACTCTTTAATCCCAACAACTATAGGAGGGGGATCCATTTTCTTTCAGGAGTCACATTGTCCAAATTGAACTTTCCTCCATCTAGAACTCTAAGAGTATTGGGGCTAGGCAAAAAAAGATCTGCTACAAGAAAAAAAATTAAAAATACAGGGAAAATAAAGGCTTTTTAACCCAGATTTGGTCCCCAGAACTTGGGTTGGACACCTATGCTTTAGTTTGACTGAGCAGAGACCAGCTGAACATGAAACTGACATCTGACCCCACTGATGGAACTCAGCAGATTAGCAGATGTGTGGGGGAAGTGGAGGAGGAAGGCCTCCCTCATAAACTGGAACAGAGCTGCTAACCCCAACCATTGAGCAAGGCAGCGATGCCTTTATCACCCAAGAGAAAACAGAAAGGGGTGTTTGCACTGGGCACCTCCCAGGTCTGATTGAGTGTTAAATGTAATCGAAGCCGCTGCTGAAAAGAAAAACACTGCTTTCAGTCAACCTTCCCTGAGTAAACGTGTGGGGTTTGCTGACTTCACAGCATCTTTTATATGATCAAAAAAAGGCTGCTGGCAAGAGAGAAAATAATAAATTGTTGTATCTGGAAAAGAAAAGCAGGAACACTCTCTGGAACACAAACCACAGTGAGAGCTATTTCCAGTTTGAATGGGATGGCTCGGGGCGGAGGGGAATTTTCTCCAGAATCCCTCCTCACTTCACCACAGCTGATCACATCCCTCATTTTTAACGTCTGAATCTGGGGGAAACAGCTCAGGGCCATGACGTTTTCCTTCATGAAGCCCAGTTAACACTAGTCATGAGGCCTGTCAACTGAGACTGGGTCAGTGCCAGGATTCTAAAAGCAGAGTTTTACCTATGGGACAGTAGGCTTGGGAAAACACACGCACGCATGCGTACACACACAAACGCACACAGACGTTTTCTTTTTCCACCAATCAATGAGCTTTAAATGAGCAACACAAACACTCCAAAAGTATTGTTCTGGAGAAATGAAGATGCCGTGTTGCCTATTTTCAGCCTAAAGATAAACTGAGATGAACTCACTCAATACAGTTCTGAAACCTAAACTGACTAATCTGATCGCAGTGTTTTTATTTTTTAACTATTTCCACCATGTAATCACTTCATTCATCATTTCTGAGGCATTCAACCCTCCATTGCATAGTGTTTCCATATGGAAACAATTACTTTATCTTGACTTTTCTAAAAAGCTGTGATATAAAACCTATGTGTTTACAGCTAAAAGGGGGGGGCTTTTATTTTTGAAGGACATACAATTTATGAGGTCACATGACCAGGATATGCTGTTTATTAATGGACATTTGACATGTGAGCATCATTGTCTCATAATTGAAATTTTGAAAGGTTTTCACCAAATAAAACATTGAACTCACCATCTGGTTTAAGTTAACTTTTTCTTTCAACATTTAATTTAGTTTTATTTTTTTCTAATATGCTGAAATAGATTTGAAACAATATGCTACTATGGTAAATTCCTAGTGAGATTATGTTTACAACTTTTTATACAAATACACACAATATAGGATTTTAATATTTCTATTATTTAAGCCTATTCTATTACTTAGACATTTTTACCATGTCTTAGTAATATTTCTTACAATAGAGGGTTAAAACTGCACGCTACATTTCATAATCAAATTATTGTGAAAGTCACTTTAAAAAAATGAATATGAATATGTGAATATGTTCTGGTTTCCTTAGTCTTCTATGTCAATAAATTGAAAATCTTTGGGTTAAAGGCTAAACAGGATATTTGAAAATGTGACCTTGGAATTAATTAATTGAGGAAATAATCAACTGATTACTGATTAATGAAAATAATTAGTTGGTCATGTATCACAGAGATAACGAGGATAAGAATGAACAAGTTACATCAGATTGGAAGATCAGTTCTGATATGGTTTTCTGCAAATTTGTCAAAAGGATAAAACATAAGAACTAAGAGGTCAGTAAGTAAATGAGATGACACCAGTCAGAGCATATTTATGACAGAAGGATAGAAGAATTACTCTCCTTCTCTTTCATTAAAACTCCAGAATCTAAATGAAAAAGTTTCATCCTTCTCACTAAATGTAATTGTCAGTGTTTGCGACCTAGAGATTTCAGGTTTCCACATCCCACTCCCAACTAGTTAGGACATCACAAATCAGACTTGCTGGTCTACCCCATAAAAAGTGGATTCATTAATAAGCTCAGAGACAATTTCCACTTTCAGAAGATGAATCTGAAAAAAAACTGCACATGAGAGTATGAGGAGTTTGGAGTCCAACAGGTGTTTCACTGCATCTATGAGGCCAATTCTGAACCATCTGACATTATAATCAATTCAAATGCTGAAGATTCACTGATCAACACAGCAAAAACCCATGAAAATAACAGAAAATACAGAAACCAACTTAAACTCCTTCCACTACACACTCCTACACATCTAGGATTACTGTCACAGAGGTGTGTGTGTGTTAATGCGGGGAATCCTGGCATGATGACGTATGTCAGCTCTGCACAGCTGCAGGGTTAGCCACAGGCCTGTTAGCCACACACACACACACACACACACACACACACACACACACACACACACACACACACACACACACACACAGTATGCCATATTGTTGACAGCCATCAACCATTCGCTGCATGTGCACCTTCACAGTAAAACCTTCAGTTTTATTCTATTGTGCAGCCTTCCTGTGTAACTGCAGCTAAACAGCCTTCCTGCTACCATCATAACACTGCAAACGGCTGCTGTTTGGCTCCATTGTGTCCGTCTAAAAGCGGCGGGCTGCGTGTAAATGTCGGATTAAACTTTAAACATGTCTCACCTGGATCCCCAGTTATGTGGAGGGAGCGCCTTCACACTACAGACACGCTCATTTTTCGTTAATACATGGTAAAATTGTCGATCCTCGTAAGTGTTTCTCTCCAGCCATTTTAAGCCAAACCTTCCCGTTGATCCGGTGGGGGGTGGCGGAACGACCAAGACATTTATTACTCGCTTCTCTCGGGGTATAACGACAAATATCATTCTCAGGATGCGGAATTGGATGCTTTTTATTTTCATATTTTCATAGCCAACAATATGTCCGTCGGTAGAAGAGTGAGCAGCATTCTGCGGGAGAAGGTTCTCAAACAACACTCCCCCCGCTGAGGCCAAAATGGTACAGCCCGAAAAACTGTGGGACTGAGTTTGCTGCTCTGTGTAAATCCAACCAATCAGATGAGAGGCTGAGTACCTGCTGCAGATTATTAGTCAAAGTTATAAAAAACACACCATTAAATGTCCTGAACCCTGAATGTCCTTATCTCACCAACACACTCGGTTGTATTTTATGTTGATTTCTACTTTTGGTCAAAAATTATGCAAATAAACGAAACTAAAAACTCCTGAATTCAAAATTTACTTAAAACATCAAAACTGGAAACAGTTTAGTTTATATTCCTTTGGGTATGTTATTTATTTACCACAGTGGGGAGAACACAGGTGTAAATAATAATAATAATAATAATAAAAGCTGACTGTCACTGCTTTACTGGCACATGTTAATGTTGTTAGTAATGTCTGGGACTAAGGTGAAGCCGTGTTATATATGTGAGGATTCTTTCTTTCTTTCTTTCTTTCTTTCTTCACATTCTTTCTTTCTTCTTTTTTCAGATTTCCTCTCTAAATGATGCATTTTTTCCCTCTGAACATCGCCACCTGTAACACCTACTCCCTGTTTACCTGGTGTAAAACCTGATGTTTTATGTGTGAGCTGCTTGCAGCTTTAATTAGTTTTCTACTGCTCTGTTTCTCCCTCAGAGATCAGCTGAGGAGCTGTGTCATCAGGAGGAGTCAGAAGAGAACCTCCTCCTCATCCAGAAGATCCAGATGAGGAGGTTCCTAGACCCTCCCTGGTGAGGTGACACATCCCTCCAGGAGGAAGACCCAGGACACGCTGGAGAGAAGATGTCTCTGCTGCCCTGGGACACCTTGGAGTTCCCCTAGAAGAGCTGGATGAAGTGGGTGGGAGAGGGAAGACTAGGCTGAAACTGCTGTAGATGAAGCTGCTGAAGATGAAGCTGCTGAAGCTGCTGTAGATGAATCTGCTGAAACTGCTAAAGCTGCTGGAGATGAAGCTGCTGAAGTTGCTGTAGATAAAGCTGCAGAAGATGAAGCTGCTGTAGATGAAGTTGCTGTAGATGAAGCTGCTGTAGATGAAGCTGCTGTAGACGAAGCTGCTGTAGATGAAGTTGCTGTAGACGAAGCTGCTGTAGATGAAGCTGCTGTAGATGAAGTTGCTGTCGATGAAGCTGCTGTAGATGAAGCTGCTGAAGATGAAGCTGCTGTAGATGAAGTTGCTGTAGATGAAGCTGCTGTAGATGAAGCTGTTGAAGATGAAGCTGCTGAAGCTGCTGGACATGAAGCTGCTGAAGCTGCTGAAGATGAAGCTGCTGTAGATGAAGCTTCTGAAGATGAAGCTGCTGAAGCTGCTGAAGCTGCTGAAGATGAAGCTGCTGTAGATGAAGCTTCTGAAGATGAAGCTGCTGAAGCTGCTGTAGATGAAGCTGCTGAATATGAAGCTGCTGAAGATGAAGCCGCTGAAGCCGCTGTAGATGAAGCTGCTGTAGATGAAGCTGCTGACGCTGGTGGAGCTGCTGTAGATGAAACTGCTAAAGATGAAACTGCTGTAGATGAAGCTGCTGAAGATGAAACTGCTGTAGATGAATCTGCTGAAGCTGCTGTAGATGAAGCTGCTAAAGATGAAGCTGCTGAAGCTGCTGTAGATGAAGCTGCTAAAGATGAAGCTGCTGAAGTTGCTGTAGATGAAGCTGCTAAAGATGAAGCTGCTGTAGATGAAGCTGCTAAAGATGAAGATGCTGAAGCTGCTGTAGATGAAGCTGCTGAAGATGAAGCTGCTGTAGATGAAGCTGCTGAAGATGAAGCTGCTGTAGATGAAGCTGCTGTAGATGGAGCTGCTGAAGCTGCTGTAGATGAAGCTGCTGAAGATGAAGCTGCTGTAGATGAAGCTGCTGTAGATGAAGCTGCTGAAGCTGCTGTAGATGAAGCTGCTGTAGATGGAGCTGCTCCTCACATATATAAAGCGCCCTTGGTTTTCTTGAAAAGATCCATATAAATTCATTTCAATTCAACATATAAAAAGTTATTACCTCATCTCATCTTCTATACCTGCTTATTCCTCATTAGGGTCGCAGGGGTCTGCTGGAGCCAATCCCAGCACATTACAGGTGAGAGGCAGGGATACACCCCAGATATCTATCTTGGGACACACACACCATTCACTCACACATTCACACCTACGGGCAATTTAGAGTCACCAATTAACCTCAGCATGTTTTTGGACTGTGGGAGGAAGCTGGAGTACCTGGTGAAAACCCACACAGACACGGGGAGAACATGCAAACTCCACACAGAAAGGTCCCAGACCCAGGACCAAGGAGGTCTTGAACCTGTGACCTTCTTGCTGTGAGGCAACAGTGCTAACCCCTACAGCACAGTGTTACCCAAGTTATTATTATTAATATTATTATTATTATTATTATTATTATTATTATTATTATTATTATTATTATTATTATTATTATTATTATTATTATTATTATTATTATGTAATGAAGTGTCTGTCCTGGGAGTCACTCTATGTCAGAATCTCGTTCAGAGCTTTGGTATTTTAGTTATTCTGTCCACAGATAAAGATATAGAATCAAATTATAAAATTCTTAACAAGTTATTGTTATGAAAACATTTAAAAAGGAAATTGTTTTCACATGTAATTCATGATGTCATGATGTTTCTTGATATAATCAATGTCTGTTTATTTTTTCCTGTTGATTTCCTTATTTTTATTGGAAATTGTTGATTGAGTGATTCCATTCTCTGCTTATTTCATGGGCTTCTTGTGATTTACTTGTTGTTGTTTATAGCTACTTTGTTTTTAAGGTCCATTGTTTAAGCCTGTGGCTTTTCCACATCTTCTTGTTTTTTCATTATCTGGATATTTTGCATTTCTTATGTGTGTAATAAATTAGCATCTGGACTTAAAGGCTTATTCCATTGATTTCACACATGAAGATCAGGTTTCTCATCATAGGGAATCACAAATATCTTAATATAGTGTAATATATATTATCTTCTCTGTAGTAGCACATCTTCTGTTGAAGAAGCAGAGTTTAGGGAGCCAGTGGTGGGCAAGGCCCTGGGGGTGGATGAGATTCGCCTGGAATTCCTCAAGGCTCTGGATGTTGTAGGGCTGTCTTGGTTGACACGTCTCTGCAACATTGCATAGACATCAGGGGCAGTGCCTCTGGACTGGCAGACTGGGGTGGTGGTTCCCATCTTTAAAAAGGGGGACCAGATGGTGTGTTCCAACTACAGGGGGATCATATTCCTCAGCTTCCCTGGGAAGGTCTATTCGGTGGTCCTGGAGAGGAGGGTCCATAAGATAGTCAAACCTTGGATTCAGGAGGAGCAGTGTGGTTTTCTTCCTGGTCGTGGAACTGTGGACCAGCTCTATACCCTTAGCAGGGTCCTGGAGGGGGCATGGGAGTTCGCTCAACCAGTCTACGTGTCTATGTGTTTTGTGGACTTGGAGAAGGCGTTCGACCGTGTCCCTCGGGGAATCCTCACCTATGGTCACGAGCTTTGGGTAGTGACCAAAGGAATAAGATCACGAATACAAGCGGCCTAAATGAGTTTTCTTCATAGGGTGGCTCGCTCTCCCTTAGAGATAGGGTGAGAAGCTCAGTCGTCCATGAGAAACTCAGAGTTGAACCGCTGCTCCTCCACAACGAGAGGAACTAGTTGAGGTGGCTCGGGTATCTGGTGAGGAGCATCCTGGACACCTCCCTGGTGAGATGTTCCGGCACGTCTCTCCAGACTATGTCTCTCGACTGGTCTGGTTCCCGTAGAAGAGCTGGATGAAGTACCGGGGAGAGGGAAGTCTGGGCTTCCCTGCTGAAGCTGCTGCCCCCACTACCCGGAGTAAACGGATGAAGCGGGAGAAGACAAGACGAAAAATTCACTTTAATCCACTTTAATGTCATGCAAAATTGCTGGAGTGAACTCAGAGACAAAGTTGTGATAATCAGACAGCAATAGAGACTACAACACACAGTATTTCATATCCTCATTAGATGTTTTCAAAATCTTAACCTGCAAGTGACTAGTAGTAACTATATTGATCAAGTTAAATTAGTATCCCAATAAGATACTGTGAAATAGAAGCATAAAGCAGCATAAAATAAAAGTAAGTCAAGTAAAGGTGGGTGAGTATTGTATTCTAATAATAATAATACGGTTAATAATACAGTACTCATACTGATAGTACATTATGATTCTGTCTGTCAATATATATTTTATATCGTTTAGTGACAAAATGTGATGTGGTGTAACCCTAAAAACCTGATATTAGATACTTTAACCAAAAATGTTTTAAAAAGTTTAATATTTTAGGTGGATTCTGTATTTAAAATGTATCATTCTTTTTCAGTTACACCATTTGACACTTCATGTCAAAACTCACAAAATCTTTATTTTTGTATATTTTTGCTATAGCCACCTGCTCCCACCAATATCTTATTGTTACTGCAATAATCAAAGAAAGAATAGAATAAACATCCAGTGTTAATGATGGTGATTTGATGCACTTGTTAACATATCTGCTGCAACTATAATCTCATTATTAGTCTGTTTGTGTTGCTTTGTTTATGCTCTAGGCAGGTTTAGTAAATCCTAATGAAGTCCATGTTAAGTACTGCAATATATTATGGGATGAATCAGTTGTGACACATTTGCATAAACATAAACACACGTTAGATATGCATGTGCATTGACACACACATCAACACACACCCTTTCTGTTTGGTGCAGTGAAGCATGTTGTTAGTTTTGCAGTTTGAGTCACCTGGGGCTACACGTGTCCTGTTGTGTTAACCACTGTCACAGGCCACCGTGGATAGTCTGTGGCAGGTGGCAGTGTGTGTGTGTGTGTGTGTGTGTGTGTGTGTGTGTGTGTGTGTGTGTGTGTGTGACTCATTCATGTGCTGCTTTTCTGTGTCTTTCATACACTTGCTCACAGACACGTTGGGCAGCAAGTAGAAGACAACTGGTGTGTGATCAGGAACTTCAGAACAGGTGCTGTCATGCTGCTTCTCTGAATGCCTGTTTCATGCTGATAAAACTCAGCGAGCGATATCGATATTTCTCATCTAAAAAAACAGGATATGAAAGGGAGCTGCCTTTTTCTGTAACCCTTGATGAAACACTGAGGTACCACTTATCAGCATGTGTGTCCTATGACTGTAACACTTGATGAAATCCTCAGGTATCACGCTGAAACGTGTTTAACCTTCCCCTGGTGTTAGGGTCGATCTGTTTTAGATTTTAAATGCATAAAAGACCCCCTTTAATTTGTTTATTTGCATCAAGGTTTTCTGGCTTTGTCAGGTACCTCTAGTTCAACAAAATAAAACAAAAACGTGTTTTCAGTAAATTATAAAATGTTCTGGTTGAAATTATGACTTTTGTGTTGTTAGGGTATGTTTTGTCAGTTATAAAATAAGACTATAAAGTAATAATTATAGAAAAACTGAAATCATAAGAAGCACTGACAGCCAACTCTTCTCCCAATCATTTTAGGTTTAGCAGATTTTCATGTTCCTCTTGTTATCCAGTTTACCTGCACAAAAACAAAAAATAAATACAAAAAACAAGCGGCCATGTCCAGACACGTGAGGTCAGTTCACTTGGTGACTTGCAGAGTGCACATCTCCAATTTTCAGCATGCAAAAATACAAAAACGGTTTTCAGTGAGAGGAGTTACAGGCACCACCCCTGTTGAAATAGATCACACAACAGCCTTTTATTATATTTATGAGGCTCAGTTTACCATGTTTTTAAATTGAAATTGAGGGGTATACTGATAAAACCTACACCAAAAATATTAAAACAAATTTTTTCATGCTTAAGGAACCTAGCGAGGTAACTAAGAGATAAGATAATGGTTTTTAGTGTATTTAACAGCTGATTTAAGACATGGGTCAAAACCGACCTGTTAACATAAGGGACAGAAACATCAATTTCAAACAATTGAAATTATATTCTATAACATTTGAAATTATATTCTAAGCCTACAGCAGCGTACGTGTCTATATAGTGAGCTGAGCCTCTTTTGAACAACACATAGAGGTCTTAACTAGAAAAAAAAAAGTAGTTGTGGCATCCCTACTTTGGGATCAATACAGAGATCTTTAGCTCAGGGCCAAATAGAATTAAGAATTGCTTTAGGATAATGACAGTATCGACCAGTGCTCAGCAAAGCGTTTCAAGCTGTGGCAGGTTAATTCCATCTATGAAGGTGTACAGGGAGCCGGGTGGAGTCAAAGTCATTCTCTTCAGCTGGAGCACTCAGACACTTCAAGTGAATGCAATGCATTTCATGACCTATGCTTTGGAAACTTCAGACATTTGAGAGCCTCTGTGCCGTCACACAAATGGAGAAAATTTGGCAAAAGCGACACTTGCATAGACCACACTGTGCTATTAAAAAATCAACTCCTGCAAAGTTATGGAATAATTTATCCTCTCCACTGGCATGTGCTACATATCTGCAAAACCCCAAAGTCCTCAGGCAACTCATGGATGACATGACATGAATTACAGGTCAGTATGAGTTATAGCCAGGTCAGGCTACAAAGCATTAAGGCTGACACTATAATATTGCATAATAACACAATTACAGGTCATAAAAAAAGGGTAAGGCAAACAATCATAGGAAAGAATTAGCTCTTTTTGCGACTTAAATCCGTCATCTCCAGGAATTATGGTATTGGCTTGAAAGTAATCTTTATTCTGTATTCTGTGACATACGTGGCTGCCACTTTCCCCTTTTTTTTCTTTTCTGATATATTTTTAAACAGTGTACCTTTGAGCAAGCCTTCTTTTTGTGCGTGCTCCCTCTGTGAATAAAAGTAATTTACCTTGCTCATTATGTGAGACGTTGAGGTGTTTTGATGTTTGGAGATGAAAATGCTTTGAGATGAAATATTCATTTTTTTAGTTGGCTTAATTATGTATGTGTCCACTGTCAAGTTGAAAACTGCTGCTCCTGTGAGGGATGTTTCAAGCGAACCTTTTTGCCATTGGCGCAGAATACATTACCTCCTTATTACAGGGATTCCTGGCGCATAGGCAACCTTATGGAAATATTAAATGAAGAGGCTGCACACCTCAATGGACACACTGAATAAGCATGAGCGCCTCTTCTTCATGATTCATAATGTGAAGGTTAGGCCGATTGTCGTTTTTGACTCATTTACTGCGTCACCCATTGTTCCAGCTGAAACTTTGATCTTGTTTCATATATATATATATATATATATATATATATATATATATATATATATATATATATATATATATATATATATATATATATATATACAGTGTGTGTGTGTGTGTACATAGCGAGAGAGAGTAATGATGTTCTGCTCTCTTATTCAACAACAACCTTATTCCTATAGTGATATAATGAGTTAGTGCTCTGGAATAAGATAGTAGAGAGCCTTAGGTGTAATTTGTTTGACATTATAAAAATCACATCCCTGAGATCCCAGTTATGGGTTCAATATTCACCACACACACACGCATGCGTGCACTCACACACACACACACACACACACACACACACACACACACACACACACACACACACACACACACACACACACACACACACACACACACACACCTTTGTAACATCAGTTGAGTCCATTTCTTTCAATGAAACAATGGATATATTGTAAATGAGAGTGAGATGAGGTGACAGACATCAGCTTATGTCTGTGGGATGAAGTAATATCAAGCTACAGGTAGAGATGACCTAAAACAACCTGTGGTTTTACATGACACTTTTTGTAAGGATTGAGCAAAAAGGCTATTTCACTCACGTTGGTTTGTGAGCAGATTTGTGCTGTGTGTGATTGTGGTAGAGCAGCTGTTCCTCCTGGTTCAGCTCTGTACATTATAATTAGCAAGCTATGATTCACAGTTTCATTTAACAGATTTTTTTTTTTTTACCAAAGCAACGTACATCTGAGCGTTAACACAAGACTAGCAGAGGACTAGTCAGAAAACGATACGAGTAACCGCTCTGAGTTCAAGTCTGACTAGACTCACAAGTCACTTTCTGAACAACTGAAGACTGAAAACATTTCCTCTGGTTCCTCTGGTCCCCTTGATAAAATTGGGTACATTGGGTTTTTCTGTCTAAGGAATAATTCATTGCAAAAACTGTCATTTATAGAGCCATAACATACTGGAATAGTTTACCTTTCAAAATCTATTTCTTTAAAAAGTAAAATATCCTTTGAAAAGCACATGCAGTGGCATTTACTGATCTGTAAAAGAGGGAAAGGGGTTGACTGTGTGTTTTAAATGACTAATGACTGCACTTTCCTTTTAATATTTCCATATTCTTTGGTTGTTTTATAAAATACAACAATAGCATTACATCACATTTTAGTATTGTGTACTATCTTCTTTGTCAGTCAGTCAGTCATTTTCTATACCTGCTTATTCCTCATTAGGGTCGCAGGGGTCTGCTGGAGCCTATCCCAGCACGTTACGGCGAGAGGCAGGGATACACCCCAGATGGTCGCCAGCCAATCGTGGGGCACACACACCATTCACTCACACACTCACACCTACGGGCAATTTAGAGTCTCCAATTAACCTGAGCATGTTTTTGGACTGTGGGAGGAAGCTGGAGTACCTGGTGAAAACCCACGCAGACACAGGGAGAACATGCAAACTCCACACAGAAAGGTCCCAGACCCAGGACCAAGGAGGTCTTGAACCTGCGACCTTCTTGCTGTGAGGCAACAGCGCTAACCCCTGCGCCACCGTGTCGCCCCTATCTTCTTTGTTTTTGTTTTTATTTTGGTTTCTGGTTAAAATTTTAATGGGAACATCAGCTTTGTATTTTAGTTAATGTCAGTCATTCATCTTTTATCATTAGGGTCACATGGTCTGCTGCAGTCAATCACAGAACATTACAGGTGAGAGGCATAGCAGCCTATCATGGAGCACACACACACACACACACACACACACACACACACACACACACACACACACACACACACACACACACACACACACACACACACACACACACACACACACACACACAGCGAATGGAGATCCTTAAATAAATTAATAAGCCTTGATATTAACCAATGGTAGCAGGTTGTTTCACTATGGAGATGAAGGGAGAACAGGGGCAGAGCTACATTTCTGGGTTCTTGTTCTTCATGTTCTGTAAGGAATGAGGTTTTGGTGCAGATGATCTCACTGCTGTCCAATCAACATTTAGAAATAGGTGAGAAGACCTTGGATCGTCTGGTATAGAGAAACTAGAGCCAGACACCTCAACCAGACAACACTTTCTTTATAAAATAAATAAATAATGAATTCATTCCATCCAGTCAGGTGCAGAGGTGTTCATAGAGAAATGGTCTTTCCTTACAGATTGAGAGGGAATGCAGATCAACTGGGGTTTGGTAAAACCACCAGAACAGAGTCTAGTGACTTCAGGCCCTGTTGTGGTGGTGTAGATCAGCGAGGATGGAGCTACTTAGTGGCAGTTTTGTAAGCAAATGTCAGGGTTTTGAATTTGAAGCAGACAGCAACTGGGAGCCAGTGGAGGGTTATGAGTTGGACTTGTTGAAGGCTGACATGCTGCCATGTTCTGGATCATCCTCAGAGGTCGGTCAGTAGTGAGCGTGTGATACAGCCTGCACCAGGACCGCTGAGAGCTAATCCTTCTGATACTACACAGGACCTTATCATCAATCATCACACCCAGGTTGGGCAGAATCTGTGGGCCTGAGTTGGGTTGATTCGAGCTTGATATTGATCTGTTGTTGTATAATGGACATGGACATGACAAGGAGCTCAGTCTTTGAGAGGTTAAGTTAAAGGGAGTGTTTTTTTCATCCATGTCGAGATATCAGCAAGACTGAAATTTTGAGTAACTGCTAGCTCCAGCTCCGTATGAAAGAAGAAATATGAACACATAACTCTTGGAAAGAAATCAAATAAGCATATTTCCCAAAATGTCAAAGCATTCCTCTAAGTAGGGAGCTAGACCCAGGACTTTATTTAGGTTAGCTTAGCGCAAAACTAGTTTTCACTTTGGCAAGTGGGAAATCAAACAGTATCACTCTGTTAAAGCTCATTAACCATAGCCTTGTATCTTCTTTAAACATAAAATACACAAATGTAAATCTGGTCAGTAGTTATGGCTGGAGGTATTTGTTGATGAACATTAAGTGACACAGTTTAATCAAGTTCTAGTTATAGCTCAGACTGCTGTCTTTGTCCCAGCATACAGATGCAGGAGAGGAATGATGTTTCTGATGAAGTCATGTGGCCTCCACTCCAACGTACAGATCACCTTGTCCAGCTCCAATCCAACCAGTTGATTTCAATCTTATTATCTGGGTGTGTTAGTCCCATATTGTAACTTCAACTTCAGTCAAGCCAACATGTTTGGATGTACAAAAGTTTGAGTTTTTATTAGGTGTCATTTAAAAGTACAGAGTGAGGTAATGCTATATAGCCAAAGATGCTGCACAGATGGACTCGATGGATAAATGCTGTCATTGAGAAGTAGCTCCAACATTAACAGTCCCTGAAATTACAATCTTTCATTTTTACATTTCAGTTCGTGAAATAGAATATTAGATAAGATATTTTATTTATTTATTTATTTAACCTTTATTTAACAAGGTAATAAACCCATTCACATCCAGATCTCTTTTCCCAGGGTGACCTGGTCCAGAGGTCAGCAGCACACATCACAAAACCTGATAAAATAAACTACTACATTCATTTAATACCAAATTAAAACTAAAGTGCAGCAGAATCACTTTGTTGTTAAAGTGCCACATGCATTACCATTTAAAACATAAGTGCTGTAGTAATAAAATATGATGTTTAAAAAGCAAAGGGCAGCAGGTGACAATAGAATTTAAAAACAGACACTGTCTGATTGACTGTTTTTGTCTGTTCAATAAAATGGAGCAGAAAGTTCTGAGTGGAACAAGTTCAGCCATGTTGAGTTCTATTTGCATGCAGTTCCATGCAGCGGGGGCAGAAACACTGAAATGATAGATATATAGATACGTATACACGTAGCTCTGCCTCTAATGTATCTATGTTCTATCCATAATTAAAATAATCCTATCTTGCTTAATTTTCAACAAATTTTCAATCAATTTTGAAGTGCTTTGGTTTGTGACAAATGGCAGACGTGTATTTATGATACAAGATACTTGGTGATTTATCAAGTTTGTAAAAAGAGTTCTCACCTCTTACAGTCCCTGCGACCCTAATGAAGAATAAGCAGGTATAGAAAATGACTGATTTGTTTCTTTGGAACAGAAACAGCACAAAATTCACCATTTTCTTCCATTGGAACAGAATCAGAAGGCCTCAACAGACATGCTCATCACCACATACATCATATATCTATGCTGCTGAACCAGTTAACCAGCAGGTCAGGCTATTCTCCCTTCCCTCCAGTCTAAATGCTAAGCTAGGCTAACCACAGCTTTGTGCAGCTCCATACTTAAATATGAGATTTATATCATTCTTCTCATCCCACTCCTGGAAAGAAATCCAATAAGCTTTCTCCCAAAAAGGTTTAACTACTTGATCTATGGAGGCAAAGACAGATGGAAAAAAGAGAGCAGCTTTAAATATCAGCAAATTCTGAACAAGATTTAGTTTTGATTTGTTCTTATTGCTGGATTATTCATTTGTGTTGAGTGTGTATGTGAGTGTCTTCTCTAGCATTTCTGCACATGTAGGCCATTAGTGCATGAGGTTTCCAACAGCCTAACCTCCTGGCTTTGGACCTCTTCTCCCTTCCAAGCCATGAGATTGTGCTCTCCAAAGTTGTAAAACATGAAAATTAAACACTAGTCTATCTCACTTTCAGTTTTGTCCAGATGTCACATTGAGTTTGATGTTCGGTGCTCTCCACATGTTTCTAATAGGGACTTTCAGTGCATGCTTGGCGTACACCTTGGGGTGAATACTCAGTCAGGTTATGATACACGTGTACAAATCTACACACATGTGCACACCTGAGACAGAAAGTGCTCATATGCATGTAAAACCTGGCTCCTGGAGATTCAGTAGAGATCATCAACAAAAATGCACACAGACATTGAAATTTTAAGCCTACAAATATGAGATTTGTGCCATATTCTATACATGAAACTATCCTTTTAAATGCTGCCAAGAAAAGCTTTAGGGGACCAAATCTTAAACAGCATCAGTGATCATTTCCATCATATAAAAACAAGAATCCCACTTGTTTTTTTAAAGAACCTTTCCACCTTGGATTACTGAATGTACCCACTGCTGGGTGAGTTTTCCTTTCCGAACACTTCATTACAAACACTAAAGGAGGACTATCTCTGTACATGTTTATTTCCAAAGCCTAACTGGCTGTTATGTTATTATTGCAGTCATTTCCTGGGCTGGAATTTCATTTTGGGGCTCCCCTTTCGCTCCTAAAAGTTACTAGAGGCCCGTCACCCTTTCAGCACCTCTCGCTGGCTCTTGTAAAGGTGTGGGTGGCCACGGTTGGACCTGAAGTGGCCACACGGACGCTGAGCTGTGAAATTACATTAAGCCGCCAGCCTAAGGCCCATGGCAATCCTCCCTTAATGAAAAGTGTTTCACAGCGCAGGCTGCTCGGAGCACCGGAGACAATCTGTTTGACAACCAGAGCTTAATATGGAGAGGTTGAGTAAAGGGACACCATAGTAATTGGCTGGCATTTTGGATGTTCATTTATAGTGCTTCAATGCTATTCACGTGTCGAAAAAAAAATGATCTGATGTTCTGCAAGTGTGTGTGGGAAAAGAGTAGGTGTGTGGTATTCATATTCATCCAGTGAAAACAGCAGTGGCCTATCACAGACTGAAACATAAGCACATACACAAACACATCCCACCCACACACTCATAGAGCTTCACCATCACACCACAGCAAACCACAGGCTCATGTGTTTCCTTTAGATGGAAACGGTGATGTAAAGATTCATATCCTCACACAGGGAAACACACCTATTAATTATGTATTAAAAGGTCACATCATATTCATAAAGGAAAGGTGAGTTCCATCATATTTCATGAGTTGCCATGTTTAGTTTTTATGAGATTTTACAACGATTTTAATGGTCAGTTTAACCTCATTACAAAAACACATTTTATCATCCCCCCGATAGAGGTCTCTAGTGTAGTTTTAATTTAATGTGAATGGAATTTCAGAACGCTCACAGCAAAAAAAAAAAAAAAAATAGTTAAAGCTGCACTTATCAACTTCTGTATGAAACAGTAATTGAATAAATGACTATTAGGGGTGTAACAGTTCTGAAACTGACCCTAAACCTGCAGCACAAACCACCACATTCCTGTCCCAGCGTCTCACAGCTCCATGGATTAGCCTCTGAGGACCAGGTCCAGTTCTCCAGTAGATATCCTGTCCAAGGCTAGCATCCTGTCCAGGGCTAGCATAAGGCTAGCATATGGCCGATGGTTCCATCTCTCTACAGCTCTCTCAGATGTGATTGGTCAGTGCTACTCAGACTACAAGTGGTAACTGGAATTGTTTTTGATCGCAAAAAAATGTCCCTTGATTCTACATCACATGCAGCATCTGTTTATAGAGGTTAGCAGAGGACTAACTGTGAGCTAACTAGGATTATGGTAAATACTAGTAATGCAGTAACAAAACAAAATATACAGAGCAAATGGAAGCAGAAATTAGAAAATTATAAGGAAATAGACTTCTTAAACAGAGGTAATTAGAAATAAAGGCCTGTCTCTAATACAAGCCTGATACCTTCTTTTTTAGATAAATAAAGGTCCTGGCCTCTAAAATAGGAAATGCAGTCATCAGTATATAGACTGATCTTACTAGAATTATTTTTTGTTTTTATTCATTTCCTTTTGCTTTATTAGTTTATAGGAAGTTAACATACAAAGTAATGTCATGTTGTTCATTTGTTATTTCCTGGAGAATCGTTACACCCATAATGACCATGTGTAATGTGAAAGGGGTCACCAAACACTAAAAAGAGACCCTTTTACTTCATTATTTCTGGGTTTTCTGGCTTTGCAAACTTCATACGTGCTGCTCTCATCAAACCAGCTGCAGACAGCTGTTTGATGCATAAAAGCTATGATATAACCCCCGTGCTTACTCTTTGCAGGAACAGTGTTTCCATTACTAAAAAAGATAAAAATCCAAAGAACGTGCTGTGAACTGTTTCTGTTTTTTCCAGTTCACTGGAACAGTGATGTCATTGGTCATGTGTTTACCTCCACGTTAGAGACATCTAAAAACGCTGGCACGTAAAAACGTTCTTTCTGCACAGAAAGATAACAGCAGCACGAGTACGATCATATCTGACGAATAAACCTGACTGATTGATTGCATGTCTAATTGAAATTCCATATGAATCAGAATCAGATGAATGTTGTCATTATACTAAGTTGAGAGATAAAGATGAGGAGGAAGGAGAGGAAAACAGTCTGAGAAACATATCTTTGCTGCATCACCTGATTAATAACGTCATCTGCAGTACATCTCAGGTCACACATACTATTTCACCACACACCACTTTCTACAGTGAGAGATGATACCTCCAAAAATAACGCTTTGATAGACTGAGCTTGACATCTCCGGAGTGCTCACAAACTTTGTTCCAGCCACAAGGACAAATGAACAGTAAAATGCAACAGGCGCTCCAATAAATACAGTATAAATTTAAACTGGGCTTTTCCAGAGGATGGCTGTCTCCATCTGACAGTCACAAAAAAGAGAGGGGGGCAGCCTGCTGAGTGTGTGTGTGTGTGTGTGTGTGTGTGTGTGTGTGTGTGTGTGTGTGTGTGTGTGTGTGTGTGTGTGTGTGTGTGTGTGTGTGTGTGAGGATAAGTTCACACACACGTCCTCCTAGCCAAAACAAGTATATATCTTGGCCTGCCATTTAGACAGGCAGCGTTACGTTCACCCACAGGTCAGGAGCTGCAGCCCCGTGGCCACCCAGCCCCGTGGAATCATGGGAGTGGGAGAGGGGTGGGGGCTTGTGTTTGTTTGTCTAAAGTCTAGTTTATTCTTCTAAAGCCTAGTTTCTACTTCTAAAGTCTAGTTTATTCTTCTAAAGTCTAGTTTCTACTTCTAAAGTCTAGTTTATTCTTCTAAAGTCTAGTTTCTACTTTTAAGTCTAGTTTCTACTACTAAATTCTAGTTTATTCTTCTAAAGCCTAATTTCTACTTTTAAGTCTAGTTTATTCTTCGAAGGTCTAGTTTCTACTTCTAAAGTCTAGTTTCTACTTCTAAAGTCTAGTTTATTCTTCTAAAGTCTAGTTTCTACTACTAAAATCTAGTTTATTCTTCTAAAGCCTAGTTTCTACTTTTAAGTCTAGTTTCTACATCTAAAGTCTAGTTTATTCTTCTAAGGTCTAGTTTCTACTTCTTAAGTCTAGTTTTTTTTTCTAAAGTCTAATTTATTCTTCTAAAGTCTAATTTATTCTTCTTAAGTCTAGTTTTTTTTTTCTAAAGTCTAATTTATTCTTCTAAAGTCTAGTTTATTCTTCTAAAGTCTAGTTTATTCTTCTGCTATGTAGCTACAGCATCAGACCTTGTTCATTCTTAGTTCTGTGTAGAGGGAACATGTTGGTCTGATGAATCAATGCTTCCTCTTCACAGTAGCAACCGTACACCAGATAAAAAAAAAACTAAAAGTCCAGCACAAATGCAATTGTTGATGTGGAAGCGACAGCGAAGACGTTTGTGGAGGAGACTGGAGACCACCACAACTGAACTGACCAATCACAGCCCTGGAGTTTCACATAGACGTGTAGTCAGGATTTATTGGAGGTGAAGTCAGCCTACGACGTAGCTATGTAGCAGAAGTAGAAAGTAGACTTCAGAAGAATAAACTAGACTTTAGAAGAATGAACTAGACTTTAGAAGTAGAAACTAGACTTTGGAAGTAGAAACTAGACTTTAGAAGAATAAACTAGACTTTAGAAGAATAAACTAGACTTTAGAAGTAGAAACTAGACTTCAGAAGTAGAAACTAGACTAGAAGAATAAACTAGACTTTAGAAGTAGAAACTAGACTTTAGAAGAATAAACTAGACTTTAGAAGAATAAACTAGACTTTAGAAGTAGGAACTAGACTTTAGAAGTAGAAACTAGACTAGAAGAATAAACTAGACTTTAGAAGTAGAAACTAGACTTTAGAAGAATAAACTAGACTTTAGAAGAATAAACTAGACTTTAGAAGTAGAAACTAGACTTTAGAAGAATAATCTAGACTTTAGAAGAATAAACTAGACTTTAGAAGTAGAAACTAGACTTTAGAAGAATAATCTAGACTTTAGAAGAATAAACTAGACTTTAGAAGTAGAAACTAGACTTTAGAAGTATAAACTAGACTTCAGAAAAATAATCTAGACTTTAGAAGAATAAACTAGACTTTAGAAGAATAAACTAGACTTTAGAAGTAGAAACTAGACTTTAGAAGAATAATCTAGACTTTAGAAGTAGAAACTAGACTTTAGAAGTAGAAACTAGACTTTAGAAGTAGAAACTAGACTTTAGAAGAATAATCTAGACTTTAGAAGTAGAAACTAGACTTTAGAAGAATAATCTAGACTTTAGAAGAATAAACTAGACTTTAGAAGTAGAAACTAGACTTTAGAAGTAGAAACTAGACTTTAGAAGAATAATCTAGACTTTAGAAGTAGAAACTAGACTTTAGAAGTAGAAACTAGACTTCAGAAAAATAATCTAGACTTTAGAAGAATAAACTAGACTTTAGAAGTAGAAACTAGACTTTAGAAGTAGAAACTAGACTTCAGAAAAATAATCTAGACTTTAGAAGAATAAACTAGACTTTAGAAGAATAAACTAGACTTTAGAAGTAGAAACTAGACTAGAAGAATAAACTAGACTTTAGAAGTAGAAACTAGACTTTAGAAGAATAAACTAGACTTTAGAAGAATAAACTAGACTTTGGAAGTAGAAACTAGACTTTAGAAGAATAAACTAGACTTTAGAAGTACAAACTAGACTTTAGAAGTAGAAACTAGACTAGAAGAATAAACTAGACTTTAGAAGTAGAAACTAGATTTAGAAGAATAAACTACACTTTAGAAGTAGAAACTAGACTTTAGAAGTAGAAACTAGACTAGAAGAATAAACTAGACTTTAGAAGTAGAAACTAGACTTTATAAGAATAAACTACACTTTAGAAGTAGAAACTAGACTTTAGAAGTAGAAACTAGACTAGAAGAATAAACTAGACTTTAGAAGTAGAAACTAGACTTTGGAAGTAGAAACTAGACTTTAGAAGAATAAACTAGACTTTAGAAGAATAAACTAGACTTTAGAAGTAGAAACTAGACTTTAGAAGTAGAAACTAGACTTTAGAAGAATAAACTAGACTTTAGAAGAATAAACTAGACTTTAGAAGTAGAAACTAGACTAGAAGAATAAACTAGACTTTAGAAGTAGAAACTAGACTTTAGAAGAATAAACTAGACTTTAGAAGAATAAACTAGACTTTGGAAGTAGAAACTAGACTTTAGAAGAATAAACTAGACTTTAGAAGTACAAACTAGACTTTAGAAGTAGAAACTAGACTTTAGAAGAATAAACTACACTTTAGAAGTAGAAACTAGACTTTAGAAGTAGAAACTAGACTAGAAGAATAAACTAGACTTTAGAAGTAGAAACTAGACTTTGGAAGTAGAAACTAGACTTTAGAAGAATAAACTAGACTTTAGAAGAATAAACTAGACTTTAGAAGTAGAAACTAGACTTTAGAAGTAGAAACTAGACTAGAAGAATAAACTAGACTTTAGAAGTAGAAACTAGACTTTAGAAGAATAAACTAGACTTTAGAAGAATAAACTAGACTTTAGAAGTAGGAACTAGACTTTAGAAGTAGAAACTAGACTAGAAGAATAAACTAGACTTTAGAAGTAGAAACTAGACTTTAGAAGAATAAACTAGACTTTAGAAGAATAAACTAGACTTTAGAAGTAGAAACTAGACTTTAGAAGAATAATCTAGACTTTAGAAGAATAAACTAGACTTTAGAAGTAGAAACTAGACTTTAGAAGAATAATCTAGACTTTAGAAGAATAAACTAGACTTTAGAAGTAGAAACTAGACTTTAGAAGTATAAACTAGACTTCAGAAAAATAATCTAGACTTTAGAAGAATAAACTAGACTTTAGAAGAATAAACTAGACTTTAGAAGTAGAAACTAGACTTTAGAAGAATAATCTAGACTTTAGAAGAATAAACTAGACTTTAGAAGTAGAAACTAGACTTTAGAAGTATAAACTAGACTTCAGAAAAATAATCTAGACTTTAGAAGAATAAACTAGACTTTAGAAGAATAAACTAGACTTTAGAAGTAGAAACTAGACTTTAGAAGAATAATCTAGACTTTAGAAGAATAAACTAGACTTTAGAAGTAGAAACTAGACTTTAGAAGAATAATCTAGACTTTAGAAGAATAAACTAGACTTTAGAAGTAGAAACTAGACTTTAGAAGAATAATCTAGACTTTAGAAGAATAAACTAGACTTTAGAAGTAGAAACTAGACTTTAGAAGAATAATCTAGACTTTGGAAGTAGAAACTAGACTTTAGAAGAATAAACTAGACTTTAGAAGTACAAACTAGACTTTAGAAGTAGAAACTAGACTAGAAGAATAAACTAGACTTTAGAAGTAGAAACTAGACTTTAGAAGTACAAACTAGACTTTAGAAGTAGAAACTAGACTTTAGAAGAATAAACTACACTTTAGAAGTAGAAACTAGACTTTAGAAGAATAAACTACACTTTAGAAGTAGAAACTAGACTTTAGAAGAATAAACTACACTTTAGAAGTAGAAACTAGACTTTAGAAGAATAAACTACACTTTAGAAGTAGAAACTAGACTTTAGAAGTAGAAACTAGACTTTAGAAGTAGAAACTAGACTAGAAGAATAAACTAGACTTTAGAAGTAGAAACTAGACTTTGGAAGTAGAAACTAGACTTTAGAAGAATAAACTAGACTTTAGAAGAATAAACTAGACTTTAGAAGTAGAAACTAGACTTTAGAAGTAGAAACTAGACTAGAAGAATAAACTAGACTTTAGAAGTAGAAACTAGACTTTAGAAGAATAAACTAGACTTTAGAAGAATAAACTAGACTTTAGAAGTAGGAACTAGACTTTAGAAGTAGAAACTAGACTAGAAGAATAAACTAGACTTTAGAAGTAGAAACTAGACTTTAGAAGAATAATCTAGACTTTAGAAGAATAAACTAGACTTTAGAAGTAGAAACTAGACTTTAGAAGTATAAACTAGACTTCAGAAAAATAATCTAGACTTTAGAAGAATAAACTAGACTTTAGAAGAATAAACTAGACTTTAGAAGTAGAAACTAGACTTTAGAAGAATAATCTAGACTTTAGAAGAATAAACTAGACTTTAGAAGTAGAAACTAGACTTTAGAAGAATAAACTTGACTTTAGAAGAATAAACTAGACTTTAGAAGTAGAAACTAGACTTTAGAAGAATAATCTAGACTTTAGAAGAATAAACTAGACTTTAGAAGTAGAAACTAGACTTTAGAAGTAGAAACTAGACTTTAGAAGAATAATCTAGACTTTAGAAGTAGAAACTAGACTTTAGAAGAATAATCTAGACTTTAGAAGAATAAACTAGACTTTAGAAGTAGAAACTAGACTTTAGAAGAATAATCTAGACTTTAGAAGAATAAACTAGACTTTAGAAGTAGAAACTAGACTTTAGAAGAATAAACTAGACTTTAGAAGAATAAACTAGACTTTAGAAGTAGAAACTAGACTTTAGAAGTAGAAACTAGACTTTAGAAGAATAAACTACACTTTAGAAGTAGAAACTAGACTTTAGAAGAATAATCTAGACTTTAGAAGAATAAACTAGACTTTAGAAGTAGAAACTAGACTTTAGAAGAATAATCTAGACTTTAGAAGAATAAACTAGACTTTAGAAGTAGAAACTAGACTTTAGAAGAATAAACTAGACTTTAGAAGAATAAACTAGACTTTAGAAGTAGAAACTAGACTTTAGAAGTAGAAACTAGACTTTAGAAGAATAAACTACACTTTAGAAGTAGAAACTAGACTTTAGAAGAATAAACTAGACTTTGGAAGTAGAAACTAGACTTTAGAAGAATAAACTAGACTTTGGAAGTAGAAACTAGACTTTAGAAGAATAAACTAGACTTTGGAAGTAGAAACTAGACTTTAGAAGAATAAACTAGACTTTAGAAGTAGAAACTAGACTAGAAGAATAAACTAGACTTTAGAAGTAGAAACTAGACTTTAGAAGTAGAAACTAGACTTTAGAAGTAGAAACTAGACTTTAGAAGAATAAACTACACTTTAGAAGAATAATCTAGACTTTAGAAGAATAAACTAGACTTTAGAAGTAGAAACTAGACTTTAGAAGTACAAACTAGACTTCAGAAAAATAATCTAGACTTTAGAAGAATAAACTAGACTTTAGAAGAATAAACTAGACTTTAGAAGTAGAAACTAGACTTTAGAAGAATAATCTAGACTTTAGAAGAATAAACTAGACTTTAGAAGTAGAAACTAGACTTTAGAAGAATAAACTACACTTTAGAAGAATAAACTACACTTTAGAAGAATAATCTAGACTTTAGAAGAATAAACTAGACTTTAGAAGTAGAAACTAGACTTTAGAAGAATAAACTAGACTTTAGAAGAATAAACTAGACTTTAGAAGTAGAAACTAGACTTTAGAAGAATAATCTAGACTTTAGAAGAATAAACTAGACTTTAGAAGTAGAAACTAGACTTTAGAAGAATAATCTAGACTTTAGAAGAATAAACTAGACTTTAGAAGTAGAAACTAGACTTTAGAAGTATAAACTAGACTTCAGAAAAATAATCTAGACTTTAGAAGAATAAACTAGACTTTAGAAGAATAAACTAGACTTTAGAAGTAGAAACTAGACTTTAGAAGAATAATCTAGACTTTAGAAGTAGAAACTAGACTTTAGAAGTAGAAACTAGACTAGAAGAATAAACTAGACTTTAGAAGTAGAAACTAGACTTTGGAAGTAGAAACTAGACTTTAGAAGAATAAACTAGACTTTAGAAGAATAAACTAGACTTTAGAAGAATAAACTAGACTTTAGAAGTAGAAACTAGACTTTAGAAGAATAATCTAGACTTTAGAAGAATAAACTAGACTTTAGAAGTAGAAACTAGACTTTAGAAGAATAAACTACACTTTAGAAGAATAATCTAGACTTTAGAAGAATAAACTAGACTTTAGAAGTAGAAACTAGACTTTAGAAGTACAAACTAGACTTCAGAAAAATAATCTAGACTTTAGAAGAATAAACTAGACTTTAGAAGAATAATCTAGACTTTAGAAGAATAAACTAGACTTTAGAAGTAGAAACTAGACTTTAGAAGAATAAACTAGACTTTAGAAGAATAAACTAGACTTTAGAAGTAGAAACTAGACTTTAGAAGAATAATCTAGACTTTAGAAGAATAAACTAGACTTTAGAAGTAGAAACTAGACTTTAGAAGTAGAAACTAGACTTTAGAAGAATAATCTAGACTTTAGAAGTAGAAACTAGACTTTAGAAGAATAATCTAGACTTTAGAAGAATAAACTAGACTTTAGAAGTAGAAACTAGACTTTAGAAGTATAAACTAGACTTCAGAAAAATAATCTAGACTTTAGAAGAATAAACTAGACTTTAGAAGAATAAACTAGACTTTAGAAGTAGAAACTAGACTTTAGAAGAATAATCTAGACTTTAGAAGAATAAACTAGACTTTAGAAGTAGAAACTAGACTTTAGAAGAATAAACTAGACTTTAGAAGAATAAACTAGACTTTAGAAGTAGAAACTAGACTTTAGAAGAATAATCTAGACTTTAGAAGAATAAACTAGACTTTAGAAGTAGAAACTAGACTTTAGAAGTAGAAACTAGACTTTAGAAGAATAATCTAGACTTTAGAAGAATAAACTAGACTTTAGAAGAATAAACTAGACTTTAGAAGTAGAAACTAGACTTTAGAAGAATAATCTAGACTTTAGAAGAATAAACTAGACTTTAGAAGTAGAAACTAGACTTTAGAAGAATAATCTAGACTTTAGAAGAATAAACTAGACTTTAGAAGTAGAAACTAGACTTTAGAAGAATAAACTAGACTTTAGAAGAATAAACTAGACTTTAGAAGTAGAAACTAGACTTTAGAAGTAGAAACTAGACTTTAGAAGAATAAACTACACTTTAGAAGTAGAAACTAGACTTTAGAAGAATAAACTAGACTTTGGAAGTAGAAACTAGACTTTAGAAGAATAAACTAGACTTTAGAAGTAGAAACTAGACTAGAAGAATAAACTAGACTTTAGAAGTAGAAACTAGACTTTAGAAGAATAAACTAGACTTTAGAAGAATAAACTAGACTTTGGAAGTAGAAACTAGACTTTAGAAGAATAAACTAGACTTTAGAAGTACAAACTAGACTTTAGAAGTAGAAACTAGACTTTAGAAGAATAAACTACACTTTAGAAGTAGAAACTAGACTTTAGAAGTAGAAACTAGACTAGAAGAATAAACTAGACTTTAGAAGTAGAAACTAGACTTTGGAAGTAGAAACTAGACTTTAGAAGAATAAACTAGACTTTAGAAGAATAAACTAGACTTTAGAAGTAGAAACTAGACTTTAGAAGTAGAAACTAGACTAGAAGAATAAACTAGACTTTAGAAGTAGAAACTAGACTTTAGAAGAATAAACTAGACTTTAGAAGAATAAACTAGACTTTAGAAGTAGGAACTAGACTTTAGAAGTAGAAACTAGACTAGAAGAATAAACTAGACTTTAGAAGTAGAAACTAGACTTTAGAAGAATAAACTAGACTTTAGAAGAATAAACTAGACTTTAGAAGTAGAAACTAGACTTTAGAAGAATAATCTAGACTTTAGAAGAATAAACTAGACTTTAGAAGTAGAAACTAGACTTTAGAAGAATAATCTAGACTTTAGAAGAATAAACTAGACTTTAGAAGTAGAAACTAGACTTTAGAAGTATAAACTAGACTTCAGAAAAATAATCTAGACTTTAGAAGAATAAACTAGACTTTAGAAGAATAAACTAGACTTTAGAAGTAGAAACTAGACTTTAGAAGAATAATCTAGACTTTAGAAGAATAAACTAGACTTTAGAAGTAGAAACTAGACTTTAGAAGAATAATCTAGACTTTAGAAGAATAAACTAGACTTTAGAAGTAGAAACTAGACTTTAGAAGAATAATCTAGACTTTGGAAGTAGAAACTAGACTTTAGAAGAATAAACTAGACTTTAGAAGTACAAACTAGACTTTAGAAGTAGAAACTAGACTAGAAGAATAAACTAGACTTTAGAAGTAGAAACTAGACTTTAGAAGTACAAACTAGACTTTAGAAGTAGAAACTAGACTTTAGAAGAATAAACTACACTTTAGAAGTAGAAACTAGACTTTAGAAGAATAAACTACACTTTAGAAGTAGAAACTAGACTTTAGAAGAATAAACTACACTTTAGAAGTAGAAACTAGACTTTAGAAGAATAAACTACACTTTAGAAGTAGAAACTAGACTTTAGAAGTAGAAACTAGACTTTAGAAGTAGAAACTAGACTAGAAGAATAAACTAGACTTTAGAAGTAGAAACTAGACTTTGGAAGTAGAAACTAGACTTTAGAAGAATAAACTAGACTTTAGAAGAATAAACTAGACTTTAGAAGTAGAAACTAGACTTTAGAAGTAGAAACTAGACTAGAATAATAAACTAGACTTTAGAAGTAGAAACTAGACTTTAGAAGAATAAACTAGACTTTAGAAGAATAAACTAGACTTTAGAAGTAGGAACTAGACTTTAGAAGTAGAAACTAGACTAGAAGAATAAACTAGACTTTAGAAGTAGAAACTAGACTTTAGAAGAATAATCTAGACTTTAGAAGAATAAACTAGACTTTAGAAGTAGAAACTAGACTTTAGAAGTATAAACTAGACTTCAGAAAAATAATCTAGACTTTAGAAGAATAAACTAGACTTTAGAAGAATAAACTAGACTTTAGAAGTAGAAACTAGACTTTAGAAGAATAATCTAGACTTTAGAAGAATAAACTAGACTTTAGAAGTAGAAACTAGACTTTAGAAGAATAAACTAGACTTTAGAAGAATAAACTAGACTTTAGAAGTAGAAACTAGACTTTAGAAGAATAATCTAGACTTTAGAAGAATAAACTAGACTTTAGAAGTAGAAACTAGACTTTAGAAGTAGAAACTAGACTTTAGAAGAATAATCTAGACTTTAGAAGTAGAAACTAGACTTTAGAAGAATAATCTAGACTTTAGAAGAATAAACTAGACTTTAGAAGTAGAAACTAGACTTTAGAAGAATAATCTAGACTTTAGAAGAATAAACTAGACTTTAGAAGTAGAAACTAGACTTTAGAAGAATAAACTAGACTTTAGAAGAATAAACTAGACTTTAGAAGTAGAAACTAGACTTTAGAAGTAGAAACTAGACTTTAGAAGAATAAACTACACTTTAGAAGTAGAAACTAGACTTTAGAAGAATAAACTAGACTTTGGAAGTAGAAACTAGACTTTAGAAGAATAAACTAGACTTTGGAAGTAGAAACTAGACTTTAGAAGAATAAACTAGACTTTGGAAGTAGAAACTAGACTTTAGAAGAATAAACTAGACTTTAGAAGTAGAAACTAGACTAGAAGAATAAACTAGACTTTAGAAGTAGAAACTAGACTTTAGAAGTAGAAACTAGACTTTAGAAGTAGAAACTAGACTTTAGAAGAATAAACTACACTTTAGAAGAATAATCTAGACTTTAGAAGAATAAACTAGACTTTAGAAGTAGAAACTAGACTTTAGAAGTACAAACTAGACTTCAGAAAAATAATCTAGACTTTAGAAGAATAAACTAGACTTTAGAAGAATAAACTAGACTTTAGAAGTAGAAACTAGACTTTAGAAGAATAATCTAGACTTTAGAAGAATAAACTAGACTTTAGAAGTAGAAACTAGACTTTAGAAGAATAAACTACACTTTAGAAGAATAATCTAGACTTTAGAAGAATAAACTAGACTTTAGAAGTAGAAACTAGACTTTAGAAGTACAAACTAGACTTCAGAAAAATAATCTAGACTTTAGAAGAATAAACTAGACTTTAGAAGAATAAACTAGACTTTAGAAGTAGAAACTAGACTTTAGAAGAATAATCTAGACTTTAGAAGAATAAACTAGACTTTAGAAGTAGAAACTAGACTTTAGAAGAATAAACTAGACTTTAGAAGAATAAACTAGACTTTAGAAGTAGAAACTAGACTTTAGAAGAATAATCTAGACTTTAGAAGAATAAACTAGACTTTAGAAGTAGAAACTAGACTTTAGAAGTAGAAACTAGACTTTAGAAGAATAATCTAGACTTTAGAAGTAGAAACTAGACTTTAGAAGAATAATCTAGACTTTAGAAGAATAAACTAGACTTTAGAAGTAGAAACTAGACTTTAGAAGTATAAACTAGACTTCAGAAAAATAATCTAGACTTTAGAAGAATAAACTAGACTTTAGAAGAATAAACTAGACTTTAGAAGTAGAAACTAGACTTTAGAAGAATAATCTAGACTTTAGAAGAATAAACTAGACTTTAGAAGTAGAAACTAGACTTTAGAAGAATAAACTAGACTTTAGAAGAATAAACTAGACTTTAGAAGTAGAAACTAGACTTTAGAAGAATAATCTAGACTTTAGAAGAATAAACTAGACTTTAGAAGTAGAAACTAGACTTTAGAAGTAGAAACTAGACTTTAGAAGAATAATCTAGACTTTAGAAGAATAAACTAGACTTTAGAAGAATAAACTAGACTTTAGAAGTAGAAACTAGACTTTAGAAGAATAATCTAGACTTTAGAAGAATAAACTAGACTTTAGAAGTAGAAACTAGACTTTAGAAGAATAATCTAGACTTTAGAAGAATAAACTAGACTTTAGAAGTAGAAACTAGACTTTAGAAGAATAAACTAGACTTTAGAAGAATAAACTAGACTTTAGAAGTAGAAACTAGACTTTAGAAGTAGAAACTAGACTTTAGAAGAATAAACTACACTTTAGAAGTAGAAACTAGACTTTAGAAGAATAAACTAGACTTTGGAAGTAGAAACTAGACTTTAGAAGAATAAACTAGACTTTGGAAGTAGAAACTAGACTTTAGAAGAATAAACTAGACTTTGGAAGTAGAAACTAGACTTTAGAAGAATAAACTAGACTTTAGAAGTAGAAACTAGACTAGAAGAATAAACTAGACTTTAGAAGTAGAAACTAGACTTTAGAAGTAGAAACTAGACTTTAGAAGTAGAAACTAGACTTTAGAAGAATAAACTACACTTTAGAAGTAGAAACTAGACTTTAGAAGAATAAACTACACTTTAGAAGTAGAAACTAGACTTAAAAGTAGAAACTAGGCTTTAGAAGAATAAACTAGATTTTAGTAGTAGAAACTAGACTTTAGAAGAATAAACTAGACTTTAGAAGTTGAAACTAGACTTTAGAAGAATAAACTAGACTTTAGAAGAATAATCTAGACTATAGAAGTAGAAACTAGACTTTAGTCTGAGGGTCAGAAGGGCTCCAGTGTACCAGTATTATTATCTAATCCTGCAGGTTTTTGTGTCCTCCAGTGAATACGGAAATGTAGATTTGCATTGTTCTAGCAGCACTGACATGACTCTGGGTTCACCTTTCCCCCAAACTAAGATGTTTAGAGTGTGGCTCGCTCCAACCAGCATGTCACCTACTTCCTGCCCTAAGAAGAAATCCATAGAGAAAGGCGGAAGCCAGTTGAGAATACTTTGGCTTGGCACAAAAAAAATTAGAGATTGACATCTAGTCCTCAAAACATTGCATTGTTGAGTTTCAGATTCTGACAGCATGCATTCATTGCTGCTGAATACTTGAGTTGATATTTGTTTTAGGAGTTTCCGCCAAAGGGCCAGCGCGACCTCAACAGAGAGACATGAGAAATTCTCAGTCCTGCAACAAGATGTGTTTATTTGCTGCGAGACAGATGGTTAAAAGGCAGCAGGATGGTTCCAAATAACTGGTTCTGGCTTTGAACTGGTCATTCTCAGCTCATTGATGCAGCCTGGCACTTTAAGACTAAAATTGATCTTTTCTCTTTGTTACAGAATCAATTGCAAAGTAGGCTCCACCTGAGCACTTTAAAAGTGTATGTGTGTATGTGTGTGTGTGTGTGTGTGTGTGTGTGTGTGTGTGTGTGTGTGTGTGTGTGTGTGTGTGTGTGTGTGTGTGTGTGTGTGTGTGAGTGTGCGTGTGGGTGTGTGTAGGTGCCTGGATAACAGCCTCGGCTGCAGCTGGGCGGAGGGCCATGGTGGTGATAGTGTGGTGTGGGGGTTGGTGGTCGGAGGAGGAGGAGGAGGAGGACCTCACATTTAGCTGCCGTCTCTTGGGACAGATTAAGCAGTTTAGTGTTTGCTGTGTCTCTCTATCACTGCCTCCTTCTCCTCTCTATGTGGAGCAGGGCAGGGTGAACCCGTCTTTCTGTTCCTCTCCCCTGCTCTCGTCTCCTCTGTTCTTTTCCTCGTTTTCTTCCCATCCATCCGTCCTGCTCTGATACTGTTATTCTCTGATATTGTCTGTCTCTCTCTCTCTCCTTGTTTTTCCTCCCTACATCCAGCTGATGCTCTCAGCTGTTCCAGATAGCTCTGCTGTAGTGGAGATCTAAACCCTCTACGGCTCCTCTGTCCCGGCCCAGGAGGTTTAGCTGGACCCTCTGAGCTGCTCTCCCAGTCCCTCATGGAGCTCAACCACTACTCCCATTAATCTCCTAAACGATCCTGGACCTAAGAGGATCAATACTCATTTTCAGGGAGCAGCATGATCCCTTAATGTAGTGGAGGATGGTTGCTTATCCCTCAGCCCTCCCTGCCTCCTCTCCTCAGTTTCACCCCCCGTAGGAAGAGTAAGAGTCAGCCTTTCATTTGGTTTCATGGCCCACTTTGGTTAAGACAAGATCAGGGTTTTATGGCTGATGTCATTATTCAGGTGGATAGAACCTGTGTCTTCTTCATGGAGGGAATTTGCCAGCCTTGTGTGGTACAAACCTCAGTAGATGTGTTCGTTTTCAGGTGAGTTGTGAGGTGTGATGGTATTAGATCAGTTGACTTCTCTGACCCCACATTCATCCAAACCATGGAGAGGTCATCAGTAATCCTCCAACATAACCGTCTCTGTGTATTTTCTAGTATTTGCCAGTATATGAACTGGCTCCAGCATAAGATTCGCCAGAGAAAACAAATCAACCCTGTTTTACGTTTTACTCCAGTTCCTCTGAAACACATCACAAAGTCTTCAGGCTATTTGGTATTAGTAGTAGTCATATAATTGTTATTCTTTGTTTTCCACAGACGCTGAAAAATGACTTCATGCTATTTGCGGGTGTGATCCAAGGAAAATGGGAAAAGATCTGACTTTCCATTGGATAACAAGCATCCTATTTTTCCAGGCTCGGTGTGCAGGGAACACCACTACGACCGCACGGTTAGCGGGGCAGCATCACCGCTGATGCTGACTGTTTCTACAGGCTGATGCTGACTGTTTCTATGGTTGATGCTGACTGTTTCTACAGGCTGATGCTGACTGTTTCTATGGTTGATGCTGACTGTTTCTATGGTTGATGCTGACTGTTTCTACAGGCTGATGATGACTGTTTCTACAGGCTGATTCTGACTGTTTCTATGGCTGATGCTGACTGTTTCTATGGGTGATGCTGACTGTTTCTATGGGTGATGCTGACTGTTTCTATGGTTGATGCTGACTGTTTCTATGGCTGATGCTGACTGTTTCTATGGTTAATGATGTCTGTTTCTATGGTTAATAATGACTGTTTCTATGGCTGATGCTGACTGTTTTTATGGCTGATGCTGACTGTTTCTATGGTTAATGCTGACTGTTTCTATGGTTAATGATGACTCTTTCTATGGCTGATGCTGACTGTTTGTATGGTTGATGCTGACTGTATGATTGATGCTGACTGTTTCTCTGGTTGATGATGACTGTTTCTACGGCTGATGGTGACTGTTTGTATGGTTGATACTGACTGTTTGTATGATTGATGCTGACTGTTTCTCTGGTTGATGCTGACTGTTTCTCTGAATGATGCTGTTTCTCTGACTAATGCTGAATGTTTATCTTGCTGACGCTGTTTCTATAGTTGATGCTGACTGTTTCTCTGACTGATGCTGACTGTTTCTATGGTTGATGCTGACTGTTTCTCTGACTGATGCTGACTGTTTCTCTGACTGATGCTGACTGTTTCTATAGTTGATGCTGACTGTTTCTATGGCTGATGCTGACTGTTTCTATGGTTAATGATGACTGTTTCTATGGCTGACGATGACTGTTTCTATGGTTGATGATGACTGTTTCTCTGGTTGATGATGACTGTTTCTATGGTTGATGATAACTGTTTCTATGGTTGATGATGACTGTTTCTATGGTTGATGATGACTGTTTTTATGGCTGATGCTGACTGTTTCTATGGTTGATGATGACTGTTTCTCTGGTTGATGATGACTGTTTCTATGGTTGATGATGACTGTTTCTATGGTTGATGATGACTGTTCTTATGGCTGATGCTCACTGTTTCTATTGTTGATGCTGACTGTTTCTATGGTTGATGATGACTGTTTCTATGGTTGATGATGACTGTTCTTATGGCTGATGCTGGCTGTTTCTATGGTTAATGATGACTGTTTCTATGGCTGATGCTGACTGTTTGTATAGTTGATGCTGACTGTATGATTGATGCTGACTGTTTGTATGATTGATGCTGACTGTTTCTGTGGTTGATGCTGACTGTTTCTCTGACTGATGCTGTTTCTCTGACTAATGCTGACTGTTTCTCTTGCTGACTCTGTTTCTATAGTTGATGCTGACTGTTTCTATGGTTGATGCTGACTGTTTCTGTTTGATGCTGACTGTTTCTCTGACTGATGCTGACTGTTTCTATGGTTGATGCTGACTGTTTCTCTGACTGATGCTGACTGTTTCTATGGTTGATGCTGACTGTTTCTCTGACTGATGCTGACTGTTTCTGTAGCTGATGCTGACTCTTTCTATGGTTGATGCTGACTGTTTCTCTGACTGATGCTGACTGTTTCTGTAGCTGATGCTGACTCTTTCTATGGTTGATGCTGACTATTTCTCTGACTGATGCTGACTGTTTCTATGGTTGATGCTGACTGTTTCTCTGACTGATGCTGACTGTTTCTCTGACTGATGCTGTCTGTTTCTACAGAGTCTGGCAGCCTCCCCTCCCTCACCAGCAGCTGTCTATTGGTAGAAGGGGCCACCTGCAGTAAGTTCTGAGGTGTTGTTTATGCTAAAGCTATTACTCTCTGTCTGGGAAACCTGCCCTCTGAGCTGGCTACTGAATTATTCAGCCCAGAGATCTGCCATCCTATGTACACATGCAGCTGAACGATAGGCCGATCGCCCCGTAATGAGGAATCTGTAAATACTTGATACACAGATTTATATCAGTGTTAAAAGCTTGTGACATCAAATTTAATATATGGTTATATAATGAAATCTGGGAATCCAAAGACACTTGTAAAGAGGCAGAAGTGGAAGCGGTGACTTCTGCTGGCTTCTTAAATGGTTCTGTGTGGTTCCAACATGTCACAGCTCCATTAAACAGTGTCTGGACAGCACAGGACACCTAGAGACCAAAGTGGGTCACACAGTCTCGCTGCCACAATAGACTGAACCATGACACAACCTCACATACCAGAGAAACCTTAGAGTCATCTGCTTCAGGAATAGCCTCAGCCTAGCAGCAACTGCTACTCCTCTGACCTATAATTGCATGTCATGGGACCACAGGCGTTATTTCATTCTCCGCTGAGTTCATAAACTCCATCTTTCCGGTTTCCAAAAGAATTCACATCAAACATGTGATCCTTGATTTTTTTTTTTTTTTATTTACACAGAGCCGGTGTGACGATGAGCGGCGTGTGTGTGTGTTTGTGTGCTGATCTCTGATTGGCCGAGGCCTGAAACCTGCTGATGGTGCTGGCATGTCTGCGTCCTGTTCATCACCACAGACCCAGGAGAACAGCAGCGTCTTTATTTAGGAGGAGGATTGAATCAGTGATGACAGTCTCATGACCCACACACACACACACACACACTCATAGACACACACAAACACACGCATACAGACACACACACACACACACACACACACACACACACACACACACACACACACACACACTCAGGCATACCTGTGAAAAACATACCCACCAGGTTAAAATGTAGAGCCTAATAAAATATCATGTTCTGATGTTTGTTTTTTGCTAAAATAAATAAATAAAACAATATAATAAAAATAAAACAACTAAATAATAAATAAATTGTATTGTGTACAGGTGAACATGAAGTGATGTTATAAACACTAACCAGTGGAGAACCTAGAAAAAAAGGAATAAAAAAGGGAATAGTTAATTTTCATTATAATTCCATCTATAAGTAATAAAAGAACAGATATGACTATTTCTGCTTTAAACATCCCTGTATAGAAAAGCTTCCTGATGTCTCCACCATGATGTCTCTTATCTGTTTTTAGCCCTGATTTCCCCTATGTGTTTTAGCCTTTGTTTTGATATTATCTTTGTAAATATGTGCTGTCTTTAAATGATTTGTTGCGCTTCATTTGTACATGTGAAGAACTTTTCAATTGTGAATTGTCTTTAAATATGCTCTATAAATAAAATAAATAAACAGGCTTGATTTTGGTCCTAGGTTTCATACACTTTTTGACTTTCTGATTCTAAAAGCAGAAATCTGATCAAATAGAGGGGGGTGTAATTCTCTGTTATTAAAGGTGTTTAAAAGGTTTAAGATCCACCAAGGCTACACCTCCTAATTATTACCATTATTACCACATCAGCTGTTTCATGAGTCTACGTGACACATTTCTACCGCTGAACAGGTACACAAACACGCACTTTTCTTTCACTTCCAGCTCTCGGTGCGTGGCTGCGGGGCGGCGAGGTGCGGGAAGGTGTTGTCGTAAAGCTTAGTGTCGTAAACCAGGTGCGGATAAGGGGAGGTGAAGGGGAGGGAGGTGGAGGAGGTGGGGAGGAGGTGGGGGGAGAGGGTGAGAGAGGAGGTGACTCTCCGGCAGCATTTAGACACAGCGAAAGGATCATGGCGGATGGCCCCAGGTGTAAGCGCAGAAAGCAGGCGAACCCGCGGAGGAACCACGGTGAGTACAACTACTTCCTCCGGCGGAGAGGCCGCTGTCTCCCGCTGTTTCTCCCGCTGTTTCTCCCGGTGGGTTCACCGGAAACTTTAGCACCGCAGAAGTCCGGTTGGTGAGCAGCATGAAGTGTAGTGAAGTGTTGAGCCCTGTGGTGTTGTACCGTTATACCTGGCTGTCCCTCCGCCTAGCGGTCCGCTGTACCGTTATTCCGCTGTCCCGTTATTCCGCTCTGATACTTATTATTATTATAGTAATAACCGGACCGCCGTTTGTCTGCAGTTTTTATTCGTTTTAACTCACTTTTCTCACTCTCCATCCGCTCATTTACTGACATTATGTCGGTTTTCAACCTGTTTCTACCTGATGTTATTACGGCGCTGGACGCGCTGCTTTTAGTTGTTTTTTTGCTGTTTCTTGTAAAAACAACAACAACAACATTACACATATATTCCGTTGTTTTTATCGAGAAACGTCGTTAAGATCTTTGTCAAACGGGGAACATGTTGAGTTTTCTACAGGACACTGTTGCTGCTGCGAGGACAAAACGCCTTTACCGGATTTATTATCACCTGCTATATTCTATAAATTTGATTTATTATCACCTGTTATATTCTATAAATTAGTTTTATTCTCACCTGCTAGATTCTACAAATTAGTTTTATTCTCAGCGGAACCTGAACAGACAACAGATCGCTGTAGTTGGGCTGTAGAGTTCCGTTTACAGCAGTTTTTTCTCGTATTCTCTCAACTCCTCCAACTTATTTCGGTGCTTTACTTCTGTCCGGTCGCTCCTGTGATTATTAGAGAGTAGTATTTTTTTAACGGAGTAAAAGTACCGGGAGGCTCCGGTGTTCCACGGTGATGGGTGGCCGCGTTCCGGAGGGATCCGTCCGCCGGCCCATATAAGGACAGCGGATCCTCTGAAACGCACGCGGCGTTTTTCTTTCTTATTTCTTATCGCTTATAGAGTCGGTTCTTCTGATGTGAAACCGGAAGCCACGGACCCGTGTTCGGTTCTGTAGTTTATGTTCGTTGAGCTCAGCGAGGTTTTCTCAGCCGCTTCGAAGTAAAATCCCCGTCAGATGGTCCCGGAGCCGCGGGTTCGGTTCCCCCCTGGTCCGGATACTTTTGTCTTTTTCCTCCTTCCAGTTTCTATAACAAGTCTAAATGTAAATGTAGCTTTATTTCACTTTGTTTTCTCCCGGGCGCGTTTATGTTCTCTCTACGTTTTCTATCATTTTACGTCGTGAAGGTGCGCGACTATTTATTATATTGTTTTAATTGAGTAAAGAGGTTCTTCGTCTTCTATCATTGTGTGACGCAACAAACGTGTTTTAATTGAATCCAAACGAACCTGCAACATTAGATCAGTGATGAAGAGGAGACAGATGTTAATGGTTGTACTGTAAATGCTGCCAAACGCTGCTTTCTGCTGTTTTACTGTGGTAACGGGATACTGTGGTACTGTGATACTGGGATACTGTGGTACTGTGATACTGGGATACTGTGGTACTGTGATACTGGGATACTGTGGTACTGTGATACTGGGATACTGTGGTACTGGGATACTGGGATACTGTGGTACTGGGACACTGGGATACTGTGGTACTGGGATACTGTGGTACTGGGATAATGGGATACTGTGGTACTGTGGATGAGTGATGTGTTTTTTTTTTGTTGTTTTTTGGTATTTTGATGGCTGCTCTCTGTTTTCCAGTCAGCTGGGTTGTTATGGGGCGTGTTCAGCTGTGTATTTGGTCCCTGGAGCTGGTGTGTAAATATGTGGACACTCCTTAGATAACTGCTGTCAAGGTGTGGACATTTCTTTGGCTTGTGTGAGAAAAGGGAGCCTTGTCATGTGGTCCCTCTTCTTCTTCTTCTTCTTCTTCTTCTTCTTCTTCTTCTTCTTCTTCTTCCTTTAGTGAGTTCTTTTTTTAACATTTTATCAGTAATGACACACAGACCCATTGATATTTAAAGTCACATCCCTGTAACCAAACAGATGTGTTGCTTATTACTTACCCTCATTTGCATTTGCTTCAAAGAGCCATCAGCTTTAAGTGCTCACTTCCTTGCACCTTGTGACAGGGCTGCTGATGTGTCATGTAAATTAACATCTCTGTTCATTTATTTATTAGAAGTTAGACCGGAGGCTGCTGCATAGCATCATAGTCCTGGGTTTAGAGCCACAGCGATTAGTGGATTCATTTAAATGAAGTGACAACTTTATAAATAATTGATTAATTATATGAGTCATTTTATAGACCAAACAACTAATAGGTAAAACAAAGAAATAATCAATTGATAATTTAAATCATATGTGTCCAACCCAAATCTGGGCCACCACCTCATTTTCTGTGGTCCCTCCAGAGCTTCACAGACTTGTGTGATTTATTGAGAGATGGAAAGTGAATAAATGTTTGAACTTAACAGAGACACGCTGGTCACGTTGTCTTTGTACGACTTCATTAACTCCTAAATCTTTTCTCAATCGGCCACGCAGGTTGTTTAAAAACAGGAAAGTTTCTGTTTTTCCTTATTTTCCTTAGTTGAAGTACATCTGTCATTACTTTCTGGTACTTTCTATTCTTTAATATTTAGCATAACAACACAAAACCATAGATTCCAATCTTTGAAACATCCATTAAATAAATCAAATAGTTAATAGTGGTTATCAGCATATTCTTGTATGAATCTCTAGATATTTTAATAATTAGACGCTAACAACAATATAACATTATTTCTACATCAGCAGATTTTTATATTATTATTATTTTTTTTAATATATACATAATCTCCACTGATCTAAATAATCCAGAGTTGCAGCTCTACTTGTTAGTGTTTTAATATATCACAACATGATGAAACACTTTCAGTAGGTCTCCTGTAATTCAGCGAGCCGTCCAGCTCGTTGTGGTCAGGGCTTCCCCAGCTACAGGCAGTGGAGATGAAGGTGAGCTCCATTCCTGCTGTAAACAGAGAGGTGTTAACAGCCTGCAGGACGACAGGTGTTTTACAGTCCCTGGGATACTACAGCTTCCTTTGTCACGTCTCTCTCTGTCACGGCTCCCCTCAGGAATACCAGTTCCCCCTGCAATGGTAATTTAACACAGCAATTTGGGAATAGAGGAATGCACCCGGTATTAACATTCTTTGCAAAAAATAAACAGGGCTGGTGCTGGGACAGCGCTGTGCTGGAGAGACATGTTCTCAGAACGCTGTCATAAAGAAACTCTGGAATTAGCTGTGATTTCTATTCATTCATTCCCTACTCTCTGCCTCTCTCTCTCTCTCTCTCACTCTCTCTCTCTCTCTCTCTCTCTCTCTCTCTCTCTGTGTCTCTCTCTCTCTCACACACACACACACACATACACACTCACTTGCACCTTGATGAATCATCCATCAAATAAGGAAAATAAGGCTGTGGGCTCAGCACTTGGCGACAACTCATGCGATGTTGAAGACAGTCATATTTATTGGCCTGGTAAAACTATACTTAAACTATACTTAGTGTCCTGGACTCACTCACCCCATCCAGAATCTATTGAACAGCGCGGCATGCTGTAAGTCAGCTCTAAGAGCAGCGTGTTCAGGGATGTTTGGGCTTAGAATAAAAGCCTGGGAGGTGGTGGCTGCTTTAAAACATCTGTTTACATTCAGAAGGTTCACCCCTGTTGTGTGAAGGGAGAGCAGAGGAGGACATTTTTCATTTATCTCACTGCTTTTCAGCAAGTTCCTCAGCAGCTTCATTTAAAAGTGCCAAGTAAGAACAAAATCCCTCCTCCTCCTTCTCCTCCTCCTCCTGCTCCTCCACCTCCTCCTGCTCCTCCTCCTCTCCTCCTCATCCTCCTCCTTCTCCTCCTCCTCTCTTCGCTCTCTCTCCTCCTCCTCTCCTCCTGCTCCTCCTCCTCCTCTCTTTGCTCTCTCTCCTCCTCCTCTCCTCCTGCTCCTCCTCCTCCTCCTCTCTTTGCTCTCTCTCCTCCTCCTCTCCTCTCCTCCTCATCCTCCTCCTCCTTCTCCTCCTCCTCCACCTCTCCTCCTGCTCCTCCTCCTCCTCTCTTCGCTCTCTCTCCTCCTCCTCCTCCTCCTCCTCTCTTCTCTCTCTCTCTTCCCATCCAGATCCAGTCTTTTATTCAGGGGTTAAGACACAGTAGCCAGGGGTGCTGTTGGTTGCCCTTTGACCTAGGCACCCATGCGTGCCTAGGGTATGACTTCACTTTCCCCCCCTTGTGCCATTGTGAGGCTTCCAGCATGTCCAATTGTGTTTGTGTTTAAGTCTGTTCAATGAAAAGGGGAAGAGAGGGGAGGGAGGCTGCAGTCCCTCCTTCTCTCCGTCCATTCCTCGCTGACCCTTAAACTGGACTATATGTTCCCCATGGAGCCGGGGGGGATGGTGAGATGTTGACCAGTGATTTTTACAACAGGTGACAACTGAAGGACTGGTGCTGGCAGATAAACAGCATGACACATGGCAGCTATCTCCAACATAGACCTAAGGTCCAGTATCAGGCCTCTGATACAGTAAAGTCAATGAGTCTGAACCATACTTTCTATACCAGTTTTATAAAATCCATTAAAACACTAAAAGAGAAAAGTAGACTTGGCATTACCTGGCATTTTTACACTCCAACACTTTCACAACATAAAAATATCAACTTTTTTTTTTACCACAATGCTTTTGTGTAACTTAAGTTGTCTATTTCAGCTGTTTAGTTTCATGTGTATTCAGTCTATTATTCCTGTTGCTTTCACTCACATTGTCCATTTTCATTTGCACTTCACTTCCACACTTATGTTTACTTTTCTGCTTTTATGTTTTTTTGTTTGTGACATTTTAGCTTCTTAACCACTCTTTCACTGTATAACATGACTCCTTCCTGATCACCAATTACAACTTATGCAATGCATGCTAGAATCAAACCTCTAAATTAAGGCTTTGCAATAATCAAATTTTAATCATGATTTCTATTTGCAGACAATCTCCAAAATCATATAATCAAGTTGAAATGATATTTGCATTTATTATTTATTATTTATCATTTATTACAAATGAATGAATACATGCATTGTGTGAGTAAAACATAATTGTTTGAATTATCATGATTTAAATACTGACCAATATAATTGTGATCATATTTTTTTCCATAATTGAGCAGCCCTACTCTGAATCCAGGGTACCTCACCTGAAAGAGCAGGTACCATATATCATGACTGAGCTCTTACTGCAGCTGTGTTGGTTTGAATTCAAGCCTTTGCTGCATGTCATCACCTCCATATTTCCTACCTTTATGAAAATAAAGCAGAAATACCCCCCAAAATATGAGAGGAACATGTGAGCCCTGTCTCTGGGTGTAAGGTACTGCTTTTTGGGTATGCCACTATGGCATGTAATGTCAGCCAATCACCAGCAATCCAGCATCATTAGATCTTGATACAAACATGCTGCATGCTTTATAATAATAATTTGCATACAAATTTGATACTGAAAAACAATTTGGTCTGTGTCATAAAAGTATAGATGCTCATTGCTTTAATTATTCTTAACCTGCTATTCCTTGAAATATTACTTAGACATGGTAAAAGATGTTTTAACTGTTTTTATTGGGATATAAAACAGCTTTTATTTTATGAGAAACAGGAAGACCTCTCTTCCATTAGCGCTAGCTTCACAGCAAAGCATTCAGGTCCAGTCAAAACAATGTTAAAATATAGCGCCTGTGGATGAGAGGGGAGTTGACTGCTGGAAGTCAAAGACAGCGTATTGAAGTTTATGTTCTGCTTGTTCAAGTTGTTTGATAAAGTGCTATTAAACACATTCAGAGAGGATTTGAGTTGTTATTTTTATTCTCAGTTCTTATCATATTGCTGTTGTGATTTGTCCTTTGGCACTGGTTAAAACCTCTCTGGGGTGCCAGAAATTCCTCTATACAGGAAAATCCCTGCTGTTATTCTTGGGACATGGCCTACATCATCAAAAATAATCCATAGAGATGTTTTGATCCCATACAGGTAAAGTTTATAACCAGACAGTTTTTATTAACCTCCTGGAACAAAGTTTCGTTTCCTGCCCTCAATATGTTCATCAGGATGGGAAAAAGGCCCATCCTCATCTGACCATCCCAGGGAATTAAAATGATGTGATGTACGACCACACTCCCAACTCTGTTAAGGCAGCTTAATGATTAGCTTCTCCCATGGAGTCTGAGAGCATTAGCCTATAAAAAGGTGCTCTCTCTCGGTACAGAACGAGTTTTAAACCCAGAGTCAGTTTCAGTAACCCCCTTAACTGCGCTTGGATGTGCTTTATTGGGGTTTGTGTAGCTGAATGCTTAAGTGAACCATTGTGTGTTCAGGCTTTAGTGAGAAAGCCTGAGGAGAAAGAGCCTAGTTACCTTTGCAGTTTCCCTGCTCTACCTCATACACTTTCAGTGGCAGAAGAAAAGGCCCATTCAGCGGCCCGGCATGGGGAGGGAGAGCCCTTTTCACACTCGGCTTGTGGGAAACTTCTCCTCCATACTGTGCATGCCATTTGCATATGACCCATTCTTTTCCCAAAGGTCCCCGCAAGGGAGGAATCCATGGAACGTTCACAGAATTCATCAAATCCCTCTCTCACATGGCCCTCAGGCCCTCAAGGGCCTGCGTTGCAGCACTTTGTTTGACATTTTTGTCTCGGAAAACGTAGCTTATGTTGGCGTCATGCTCGCTCGCCTGAATGTTAACGCTGCTGCATCCCTGTGGCAATTCTGTCCCGTGTATATGTTAAAGTGCAGATGTTCACTAGCCAGTGTGCCGTTTTTAATGTCAGGATGAAGGCTTAATTTGGCACAGCAGGCAGGAGTTTCCCCCCCGATCCCCAACATGGGCCATGAGGGGTCCATCTGCAGGACGGGACAACGTGACGGGGGGCCGCAGGCCGCCCAGACTGATGATGACACAGCCGTCCACACATTGGCAGCACTGTCCCTGAAAGGACAGAAATATCCTGGAGTTTTGGAGGAGGGGGAGGAGGGGCGATGGGGACACATGGATGAGGCGACGCATCAGCTCAGTGAACTGAACAAAAACACAACCGTTGCAGGGGTAGGCAACCCCGGTATTAGATGTTCCAACCGAGCATTTACACATCTGATTCTACTAATCAACCATTAGAGCCTTTACTATGGACCTTCATTAGTAGAATCAGGTGTGTTAGTGCTTGGTTGGAACAAAAAATTTGTACCCACAGCAAGGGTTGCCCACCCCTGGTTGATATTGAAGCAGAACGTGTGTCATGTATGCTAACTGAGCAGAACAACCTCTTCTTCCTCCAGGCAGGTGTGTTTGCCACCTCCCCTCTTTTCTTTCTCATTCCTTCTTCGCCTCTTCCTCCTTCTCGGCCACACCCCACAGGGGTGAGAGGTCATTTTCTCCAGCCCTGTGTATAACTGAGAGAGTGATTACCTCTAAATTGCTGTCCTGGCCGAGGTAAATATTGTGCTGCCTGTTGATGTGTGCTTTTAATCATGTATTTGGTGTCTGTTCTTTAGAGCAGTGAGTTTAGACCCCCCCCCCCCCCCTTACCCCCCACCAACACTGCCTCCTCCTTCTTCTTTCTCTTCCCGCCCATCCATCCACCCCTCTCGGTAGCACACAGAACTGATAATGGCCCTCCTGAGGGGGTACACATTCATATTCACACACTGATTGTAGTCACAGCCTGGCTGCAATGTCCCGAGGGCCATGGTGACTAACAAATGGAGCAGCTCTGTGCACTGAGCTAGCCGGGGCTAAGTTAGCACTGTGACAGTTCAGGCAAAAAAAAACAAAAAGAAAAACCTTAGTCACCCTGTTTGTTAGTCAGAGAGAGGGCTGGCTGCTATGCTGAATGTCAACATGGATAAACATCCACACAGGATTAATGAGAGGAGAATGGGCAGCCTGAAAACAGAGGGAGGGCTAGAATAGAGGGAGCATCCACATCGCCCCATTTAACCCATGAGCATTCTGCTTAGCTCCCCATGACCCCACTTGTGTGACCTAAGCTAAGGAGGCAGCCTCAGTTAGAGAAATTCACTTACAGTCTGTCTGTGTGGATGAAACACACAAAGCAGGGCAGAAAAAGAGAGGCCAGCCACGTAGTAATAATGTTTTACTCAGCCTAGACTAAATCAATACTCAGGTTAATGACAGAGGTTCATATTTTCTTAAGATGCAAGTGTTTTGGTTTTGTACAGTTGTGTCTTTCCTGGAGTTTGAAGTCATAAAGTTTCTCCCTAAGAGGCTCTGGTCTCTGTTTGGGGAATATCTGTCATTGCTCTCTCTGGTATTCCTAAATTATTTTCCAATACATACTCTAGCTAATACTCCATTTAACCTTTGGGATTTTAAATTAGACTTGAGTTAGCGTTAGGTTTTCATGGAACAGGGGATTCTACCACCAAAAGCTGCAAGAGTTAGTAGAGTTAGGGTTAGGGTTAGTAAGAGTAGAGTTAGTAGAGATAGGGTTAGGGTTAGTAGAGTTAGTAGAGTTAGGGTTAGTAAGAGTAGAGTTAGTAGAGTTAGGGTTAGTAGAATTAGCATTAGAGTTAGTAGAGTTAGGGTTAGGGTTGTGTTCCTAGCCTTGCTGACCAACTTGCAGGTGTTGTACCCCACAAGCACCAGTCACTCACGATCAAAGACCATCAAAAGCAAAGTACACAGTGTCTGTATGACTCATGTCTACTCTGGGAACTGGAATTCAGCCAGCGACCCTTGACCTTTCCTCAGCCCACCTGTCCTGGCTCAGCTCACCACCACCAAGGTTCAGGTGTTTACAGTGAAAACATGCCAGGGCCTCCCTGAGCATGTTCCATAAATATGTGGAGGGTGTAATATGTGTAGAGGGCAGTGAAGGGAAAGAGCAGAAGCCTTTGTATCTGTGTACATCTGTCTTCCTATTGGTGCTGACAGGGCCCTACCCTCTCTCATTACACTGGCACTGGCACTTTTACCTGCAAGTCAATGAAGCATGGCCTTTAATTGATCATGTTTGTAGTTGTACAACACTATTAATTAGAACTCAGTCATCACTTGTTTGTTTGCTTTGTCCCACCCATCATTAGTCGTATAATCTGTTAGCTGCATGCCAGTGCACTTGCAACTCCACCGCCACAGGGCACTCACCTCTGCTTTCCCTCAATGACCCTCTAATTCTTTTTCTCATAAATTGTCAGGCTCTTTGGCTCATTCCTGGGTCCTATGTATTCTTTCTCACTCTATCATTCCTCTCTCCGGCCCTAATTCTCCAACAGCCAGCAGGTGCTGTAGGCATGCAGCAACTCAGCTATACAGCACTCATAAATAACACCTGACAAAAGTAGGAGAGAGCTAGAGTGAGGGAGGGGAGGCAGAGATTGAAAGTTTCCTCTGGCAGGAGAACAGGGTGTGGCTCATGGTCAAACGCTGGCCTCCTCAAAAAGAACATGTTCAGAATAGAGAGAGAAAACGTGAGAGCAGCAGAGAAAAGAGGAATGTGAGGGAAGTTTGTGCTGATCACCAATGCCAAATTTTCAATAAACACCTTTCATGCAAATTTTCTAGTAAATGGATCTTTTTGAAACACAAGGCTGGCTCTAAGTGACTGGTACAGCAGGAAGCATAGTTTGTAGGAAGGCAACGTTATCTTTGTAATGAGGATGTAAGAGCTTGGAACAATGTTAATTGTGCTGTAAAAGCAAATGAAGAGGTCAGGAAAGAAATTATATGCACACTTTTATAATCATGGTCAGTAATGAACCAGCACTCGGAATAAATGAACCCGTAAATCAGGAACATGACTGAAAAATCTAATCCTTACTGTCTTTTTAGCACCTTTTAAACAGGATAAAAAACACTAACATTAACTGACATGGGAACAGGCAAAATCTGCATTAACTCCTGCATTAGTCACAGGTATTTATCACTGATGCTATGACGGGGATGTCTGGAAACACATGGTCTCGTCCTTATGTTGTGTAGTAATAGCATGCTAGGCTAACAGTCTGTCAGCTGTCTTTCACAGCACATAAACACTGTAAATGCACCTGTTGCCTGCTCAGCAGGGCGCTGGTAAACCAAAAACAATACAGCTGCACCTTATTTTATTTAAGCCTAATGTTATGGACGTTCCACATCAGCAAAAAACAGAAATTCGATGGAGAAAAAAAAGTCGTGTCTATTTTTAGCAGGTTTACCTGCATCCAAAAAAACCTGCATACACATGCTTATTTGGGTGTAAAAAGGGTATTTGTCATTTCATGCTCGGACACACATCCTGTCTCATCAGAAGCTATCGATCAGCCGCTCAGGGCGAAGGTTACTTTGTCGTTTTCTCTTGCCTCGCCGTGAACAAAACCAGGAAGTGTGTGAGAGATTACGGCCCAGGATGCAACCTGAAAGCCCTTTATCTCTGTGAAAACAAGAGGCTTCCTGCGGCCCTGCTCCCATCCAGGCTGACTCCCCCACCTCCTTCACCCGCCCGACCCCCAGCACCTGTGGCGGCCTATTTAAGGCTCCTCATCAGGGGCTGTGGGGACCATGAACCAGGCAGAGAAGATGAAAGCCTGGAAAAAGAATTAGACCTATTGCAAAGATGTAAACCAGGCTGCTACAACAGAGGGCAAAGAAAAAACATCTTTTCTTTTCAGAAGCATTTAAAAGATCTGGCTGGTGCCTCCGGTCACTTCTGACCTGCCCATACAGAGCAAAGAGGGACGGGACACAGTTAAGTCTAGTTTTTTCTTCTAAAGTCTAGTTTTTACTTCTGAAGTCTAGTTTCTACTTCTAAAGTCTAGTTTCTTCTTCTAAAGTCTAGTTTATTCTACTAAAGTCTAGTGTATTCTTCTAAGGTCTAGTTTATTCTTCTAAAGTCTAGTTTATTCTTCTGCTATGTAGCTACAGCATCAGACCTTGTTCATTCTTAGTTCTGTGTCGAGGGAACATGTTGGTCTGATGAATCAATGCTTCCTCTTCACAGTAGCAACTGTTCACCAGGTAAAAAAACTAAAGAAAGTCCAGCACAAAACAGAAAAAACAGGAAAAAAACACACCTAAATAACACATATTCTGGACTGACCTATGGACTAGACTTTTTTTTTCTTTTGCCGTTTTTTTTCTTTCATTCTTGTACCAGGATGCAGTGTGTGTGTTTGTAGCTCATTGATATCAAAGAGAAAATTATTTATTGCAAATTTTGAACTGGAAGCGACAGACAAGCCATTTGTGGAGGCGACTGTAGACCACCACGACTGAACTGACCAATCACAGCCCTGGAGGAGCTGAACTGACCAAACACAGCCCTGGAGGTTCACGTAGACGTGTAGTCAGGATTTATTGGAGGTCAGAGGTAGAAACTAGACTAGGAGAAAATGGTCAGTGGTATTTAACTTGTCATGTTGGTGTCATTCTCACAACTTAAACCTGCCACATTTATGAGCCTTGTCTCCTGCATTTGTGGCTCAGCAGTTCAGATTCCTCCTTTCGTCATTTTCTCCTCTTCAACAACAGATTCCACATCTCCTCAGGGATTTGTGATGAGTAAGCATCATCCCAAACAAAGCTTCTCCATCACTAGTGTTGGGTTGTAGTCTTAGAAAATGCTCCCTGTCTCCTTTGAGTTGCTGTCACAGCTGGTGAGGGTGGTATATCTTGACAGTGGCCTGCGTTGAATTTCAATGACCCCACCTCCCTGGTCTTATTATGCCATTGCTGCTAACTGGCTCCTATTCACTGCAGTGTCCTGACTTCCCAGAGGGACCTAGATAAACAAGGTCTATTCAGCCACTGAACAGCCCAGCCCCTGCCAGGCTCGGCCTCTCCTTGTGTCGCTGCCAGGCCGCAGCGCGCCTCGCTCGCCACCGACGCCAGCAGCTGTGGGCGCCGTGCCATCGATTCTTCTGCCCCCACACAGCACACTTTTAGAGGGATTAAACTCTGACTTCACAGTGATGACTGATAAATGGCCACTGCTAACGTAACGTGTGAATGATGAGGCGAGCAGAGCAGGACACCACATGTTTCTGTGTTAATAAGAGAGAGAGAGAGGCAGCAGTTATCTGGAGGTGTGGTGTGATGTTAGTTGCAGGCCAAGCTGACTTCCTGTTGTTATAGTCCATCAGGGAGATCAGGGGTGGGGGATGCTCCCATGAGATTACCCCGTGAGAGTCACATGGTCTGCAATGCATTTAAAGGCCATGCTTTCTGTGTGTGTGTGTGTGTGTGGCTTGCTGTGTTAGGCGAGCATTCCTGACCTCCACCTGAAATCTGACCTGCGCTTGACCTGTTTCTTCCTATTCTTTTTTTGTTTCACATTCTGTCCTTCCCTCCATCCTTCCTACTAATCTACAGATCTCAGAGGAAAACCACCCATCTCCCCAGGGTGCCTGCCTCTCCATATCTCTCAGCCAGATGTTTAAGAGCTGTCTGTGTGTTTGTTGATTGATGCCTGTATGCTGGACGCCACATAGCTCTGTATGTAATATTTTAAAGGCATTATCATGTATAAACTGAGACGTTTAACTGCATCAGCAGTTGTCCACATCATCAGACATCAGTGTAATCACTGAGGACCATCCGCCTCAGATACTGTAATGGCCCTTCTGTCCAGCCCAC